>JAODAL010003648.1:0-169776 GCA_025379985.1 Phyllomedusa bahiana
AGAGTAAAACAAACTTGTCACGATACTGCACGGTAAAATGCTATTAAAAAAAAAATAAAAAACATGCTGGGTTGGTTTTTTCTTAACCCTCCCCTTCCAAAAAACGGATTTAAAAGGACATAAGTCTTCCCCCCCAAAATTTGTTACCATAAAAAGTCAATCATCCCCAAAAAAAAAAAGCCCCTTCAGCTCCATAAAAAAAATAAAAAGTTATGGCTCTAGACCCGAGGATGCAAAAATTTTTTTCCTTTTCAAATAAAATGTTTTTATTGTGTAAAAGCAGTAAAATTAAAAAAATATACAAATGTGGTATCGCTGTAATTATCAACTGCGATAAAACTACATGTATTTAAAAACCGCACAGTGCCCGTTTAAAAAAATAAAAAAAAAACATACCGGTTGCGTATTTTGTACAAAATCCCCTCAAAAAAAACCTTTAATAAAAGTGACAAAGCATCAATGCCCCCCTAATGGTACCAATAAAACATCAATCATCTCGTAAAAAAAACCCAAAACAGCTCCATATGAAAAAAATTTAAAGAAAGCTTGGCTGGTCAGAAAGGAAAACATAAAAAGCACTTTTTAAAAAAAATCGCTTCTATTGTGTAAAAGTAATAAAACATAAAAAACAATTAAAATTTATATATTGAATTTGTACCGACCCCCTAGTAAATTTTTCCCCCGTCTTTTAAGTATGGCGAATTACTGTAAAAAATGAAGCCCAAAAAAAAGGGGGGAATGCTTTTCCCCCCCCATTTCCATGCCCAATGCAAAAAAAAAAACTACAGACCACCTGTGCCCCAAAATGCAAAATACACACTTAGGTAGATCCCTGAGTGTTGAATCCAAAATGGGGAATCTTCTGGAAGGTTTCAAACCTGTTTTCTAGTACTTTGGGGGCTTTTGCCAGATGTCGACATTTGCCCCACCAAATATCTGTCGCGCCAAAAACCCCAAAATAGCGCTCCCTCTTCTTGTACCCCCCTGCCATGCACCCAAACCAGCAGTTTACAAAAAACACCCACATGTAGGGTATTGCCGAACTTGAAAAAATTGCCGTAACACAATTTTGGGCTTTTTTTTTCCAAGATACCTTGTAAAAATTAACACATATTTCAGCTAAAAATTGCAGATTATTAGTAAAAAATATATATTTTTTTTATTTTCAGAGCCGAACGCTAAAAAAATTTCTGAAATGCCTGTGTGGGCGATATACTCACAGTACCCCCTTGGTTATTTCCTTAAGGGGTGTAGTTTCACCATATGGGGTCTTTTTAAAGGGGTATTTAATTAAGTTTTGGGAACTACTTAGGGTGTCCGCAAACTTGAAATGGCCCCTAAATAAAATCGTATGAAAATGAGGCCCCAGAGGAAAGTCCATAAGGTGCTTACCCTCTAATTCTGTGGCTTGTGGTTGAGCCCACAATAATGCTCACTAAGGGCCACATATGGGAATATCTCTGAAAACAGCAGAATCTGGGGAATCAATAATTTAAGTTGCATTTCCCTGATCACATTTAACGTATTCTTGTCAATAATGTTATAAAAAATTAAACAATCTGCAAAAAAGTGAAATTTGAAATTTCACTTCCACTTACCTTTAATTTCCTGTGAAACACCTAATGGGTTAATAAACTTCCTAAATGCGGTATTTTGAATACTTTAAGGGTTGTAGTTTCTTAATGAGTCCATTTATGAGGGGTATCTACAGGCAATCAAAGTCACGTGTTAGAACTGGACTGAGGTCCCCTAAAAATTGTATATATGCAAATTTTCTTTCTTGAAAGATTTGAAAATTTAACTTACTAAATTTATTAAGCCCTTAATGTCGAAAAAAAAAAAGACAGTTTAAAAAAATGAATACAAACTACAGCAGACATATGTTAGATGCTAGTTATAAGCTATTTTGAGTGTGAATTAACCATCTGTCCATACATGCAAGAAAATTTTTGAAGTTTGAAATTGGTAAATTTTTCACATTTTTCACGAATAATATTGATATTTTATTCACAAATAAACAAGCATTTTTTTTTTGACCAAAATGTCTTTAAACTATCTTTAAAGCACAATGTGAGTCACAGTAAAACAATCTCTGAATCACATATGGTTTAAAAATTTCAAAAAGTTTTCCCCATAAAGTGCACATGACAGTTTAAAAAAAAGGGGGGCTCTGTCAGAGAGGCCAAAACGGGCTCCGCAGTAAGGGTTAACCCCTTTTAAACCCGAACCCTAAAAGTATTAAGGGGGTTCCCCTCACTTTTGATTCATCTCCCCTCAGTTTTGTGTTCTTGGTTTCACTTTAAATTTCGGGGGCATGTTTACGGGCTTTACTAGGTCAGTAGAAGCCATCTGTAGCTAAACAACCAGTGCTGGCGCCTATCGAGAGATTTAAAAAGTCTGTGTTTTAGCGCCTGAAACTGATGCAGCCCCTCAAGAGAGGATATTAGGAATAAGTAGGACACTGTTAATGGACAATAAAGCAAAGTGAATTTTTTTTGAAGATCTTTTAAAAAAAAACAGCAACCCGTAATGAACAACCCCCTTTAAAGACCCGAAAAAAATTGTTTTAGATTTTGCCTCCTTGCGTTTTAACAGTAAATTTTTTATTTTTTTTAATGACGGGGTTTAATGAGGCCTCGTTTTTTTTCGGACAATTGTACTTTATGGGTGAATAGTTTAAGTTCAATTATAAATAATTGCAGAATTTTTTTTAAATTTTTTTTTTAAAAAAAATTAGTTTTTTTTCAAATTTTTTTGTTTTCACTATTCACATTTCCCACTTAATTACTTGTAAGATTAATTCTACAAGTATTTTGGTGTGTGGAACCTAATATGTTAGGGGTTTTTTGTGTGTGTAATATATGCACAATAATTTTTAATTAAATATTTTTTTATTTTATTACCGTATATACTCGAGTATAAGCCGACCCGAGTATAAGCTGAGGCACCTACTTTTGCCCCAAAAAACGGGAAAACTTATTGACTCGAGTATAAGCCTAGGGTAGAAAATGCAGCGGCTACTGGTAAATTTTAAAAATAAAAATGGATACCAATAAAATTACATAGGCAGTTTAATGTCCCCCATAGGTAATTATAGGCAAATATATGGCCCTATATGCAGGTATAGACAGGTATATATCCCAAAAGGCACGTATATGGCCCCATAGGCATGTAATAGGCAGTTATATGTCCCCCATAAGCAGATTATAGGCAGGTATATGGCCCCATAGGCAGGTATATGGCCCCATAGGCAGATATAGGGCAGGCTGTAGGCAGGGAATAGGGCCGGCTGTAGGCAGGTATAGGGCAGGTATAGGCAGCTGTAGGCAGGTATAGGCAGGTATAGGCAGCTGTAGGCAGGTATAGGGCAGTTATAGGGCCGGCTGTAGACAGGTATAGGGCAGGTATAGGCAGCTGTAGGCAGGTATAGGCAGCTGTGGGCAGGTATAGGGCAGGTATAGGGCCGGCTGTAGGCAGGTATAGGCAGGTATAGGCAGCTGTAGGCAGGTATAGGCAGGTATAGGGCCGGCTGTAGGCAGGTATAGGGCAGGTATAGGCAGGTATAGGGCAGGTATAGGCAGGCTGTAGACAATAATATCAAAATAAAAAAACAAACAATCACTTACCTGGATCCCCGCTGCTCCGTCTCCTGGGCGCGCTCCTCGGGTCTTCTCGGCACAGGCGGGTGACATCATCAGGCCGCGCACGCAGTGTGATGACATGCACGCTGCCTGTGCCGGGAGCTCCGGACAGCCGTGAGTCTGTGCCCCGCAGTGGTATCCCTTCACCTATATGTGCTCCGGAGGAGTCGCATATAGGTGAAGGAATCGCGGACAGTGCCCGGGCCAGCGCAGCGCCCGGACACTGTGCGCTCACTCGGCAATCAGTTATATGCGCTCCCTGAGGAGCCGCATATAACTGAAGCGTCCCTGTCGGCGCCCGGGCCATCGCAGCGCCCGAGCGCAGACAGTGACTCGAGTATAAGCCGAGAGGAGATTTTTCAGCACATTTTTTGCGCTGAAAAACTCGGCTTATACTCGAGTATAAATGGTATTTATTTATTTTTATTTTTTACACTTGTTTTACTTTTTTTTTTTTTTACACTTCATAAATGCTAATCCATTATAATCTGTGTCAGTCTGACACAGGCAGCGATCAGGGCAGCTCACAGTGTGTCCTGGTCACTGGCTCCTTACACAGACAGCCCCGGGGCTACTCTGGGTCCCCAGGGCTGACTGTGCAGCCATTCCCCGGGCTCCGTCAGGTCACCTGGAGTCCCGATCACCCAACAGAGAATGGAAACCCTTTAATTGCGCTGCGGTGACGAACTGCGGAAATCGAGGGGTTAAAGCACGGGGAGCTGAGGCTTCCCCCGCTCCCCGGGGCTTACAGGAGCTGCACTGGGAACCGGGCTGTGTGGAACAGCCCCGTTCCTAGTGTTGCTGCGGCCCGGGTGCTTCGAACTCCGATTTCTGCAGCGACGCCAAAAGTGGGTGGGCGGTTGTTAAGGCGTTAGCAAGTGCACACCCATTGGGGTATATAGTGCAAAGTTTTGCACAACTGCAAGAGGTGATCTCGAAGGGTTCATTCTTCCTTTTAAGGCTACACAGCAATGTTAAAAGGTTTTCCAACATCCAATGGCATTTTAGCATTGCAGGACCGCCGTTTTTGGTGCAGATTTGCTCTAAATGCTGCAGTCAGTTTTCGGATTTGCTATCGGCCACATATACTGAATCTACAGGAATCCGGCAGATGATACAGCATGTATCTGGCCTATTTCAAAACCGATCAGAAATAATCCGTGCTGTGTAGACTACTGCACAGATTTTTTTATTGCTGTCTATGCAGCGCTGGGTACATTCGGATTTTCGGCGGATTTAAAATACTGAATCTGCTGAAAATCCGACGAGAATCCCAGTCTGTGTAGACTAAACCTAAAGGGGTATTCCTGTCTTATTGACTTTCAGTCAGGGGTGTAGTTATAGGGGGTGCAGAGGTAGTAGCCGCTACCGGGCCCTGCAGCCTGAGGGGGCCCAAAAGCCCTTCTACCACATAGGGAGACAGTAGCATTGTAAATGTCACATGGTAGCTATAGGGCCCATTTCACTTTTTGCACTAGGGCCCAGGAGTTTCTAGTTACGCCCCTGAAGTAGGGAATCTGTTGCTGAAAAGTATTGGTCTACAGACGGTGTCTGGCGGTAAGGGGGGCCCCAAGCTGAAGTTTTGCACTTGGGCCCATGAGTCTTTAGCTACGCCCCTGCTTTCAGTGTAACCCTGCTCGTAGTGATCATGAGCAGACTACTGAAAAGCTTTCTGTACAGAACATGAAGTGTCAGGCTATGTTCACACGGTGTATTGCGGAGCGTACAGTACTCGTGTCTTTCGGGAGTTCGCACTGATACGCATGTAGTCCCATGGCGCAGGGGGGGCGGCAGCCCGCGGCCCCATTAACATTCATTACTCGCGGCGCGTATTCGCCACAAGTAATTGACATGTCACTTATCTCCCCGCGCGTACAAAATGATCATATTGTATGAGCGGGGAGAGGAGGCGTAATCCATAGTTGATTACCGTAATTGCGGCGCGCATCTCGCCCGCATTAGGGCGCAAATACTCCGCAAAATGCTCGCCAAAATTACCCTGTGTGAACATACCCTTAGACTATTTTTAGGCCTAGTGGCCAAAGTGAAAACTGCAGGACTTGAGATTTAAAAAAAAAAATATTTTATAGTGATATGGAAAATTTAAAAAAAAAAACATAACCAAAAATTATTTAATAATGTTTAACATAAAAACATGAGCTAAACAATAAGTAATTTTCTGAGGACGCATTGCTTTTAAAGTCTGCTTTTTATAGTAATGGTGTAGCTTCCTGTATGACCATAGCCAGAGGCGTAACTTCAAGCTCTTGGGCCCCAGTGCAAAAAGTGAAATGGGCCCCCCCAGCTACAATGTGTCATTTACAATACTGGTGTCTTCTTATGTGGCAAAAGGGCTTTCGGGCCCCTCAGACTACAGGGACCAGTAGCAACTGCTACCTCTGCACCCCTATGGCTACGCCCCTGACCATAGCCATAGAACATCCACCACTGTTTGACTATACTTAGCTATTTGCCTCCATTACGGTTACTGAACACAATTTAGTTGACTTCATAACAATTCATTCATGTCTGTAAATGTAGAACTTGTTCCCAGGTCTTATTAATAACTAATATCTGCTCTTATAGCAATCATAGGCTCCCCATTCACTGCACGGCTGTTTGGCGCTGACATTCATTTTCAGCCTTTTTGTCTAGAAATCACCAGTTTTATTGGCAGGAACCTTGTTACTGCTCTTTTTCCATTTGCAAATTTAAATTCCCAAGTTCTATGAATAAATGTGACATGGGCCCTTATCATGTCTCCGCAGAAATAAGGCTCAAATGAAGAATGACAAACAAGGGCTCAAAGGAGAACATTTCCGAGATTGTGCTCATAAAGCTGAAGATTGTCTCTGTGTGTTTTGCCGCTGATCATACAAGCTGCCTACAGCGTCAAAAAGTTTCATCACATTCACCTCCAAATGAGCATCAACCTAAGGAATATGTATCTCACAGGAAGCAGGTTTATATTAGGCCAGTGGATAGGGCCCAGGCTCATGTTGAATAGGCTACAGCTCCGGTTGGAGGAGTCTTAATTTGGGTTGGTTGAGACAGCTCTGGATGGAAGGACTGTAGTTCAGGTTGGATGGGCCTCAGCTGTGGTTACAGGAGCTTTAGCTTTGGCTTGAAGGTCTTTTTCTTAGGATGAAGAGACCTCAGCTCTGGTTGAGTTCAGTTTGGAGAGGCCCTGACTCAAGTTGAGATTGGGGGGATATGAGTTTAGGTTGGAGAGACCTCAGCTTTAGTTGGAGGAGTTTTGGTTTCAGGTTGGATGGGCCTCAACTGTAGTTACAGACGCTTAAGCTTGAAGGTCTTTTTCTTAGGATGAAGAGACCTCCGCTCTGGTTCAGTTCAGTTTGGAGAGGCCCTGGCTCTAGTTGAGATTGGTGGGACCTGAGTGTAGGTTGGAGAGACCTCAGCTTTAGTTGGAGGAGTTTTGATTTCAGGTTGGATGGGCCTCAACTGTGGTTACAGGAGCTTTAGCTTGAAGGTATTTTTCTTAGGATGAAGAGACCTCAGCTCTAGTTGAGTTCAGTTTGGAGAGGCCCTGACTCTAGTTGAGATTGGTGGGACCTGAGTTTAGGTTGGAGAGACCTCAGCTTTAGTTGGAGGAGTTTTGGTTTCAGGTTGGATGGGCCTCAACTGTGGTTACAGGAGCTTTAGCTTGAAGGTATTTTTCTTCGGATGAAGAGACCTCAGCTCTGGTTGAGTTCAGTTTGGAGAGGCCCTGACTCTAGTTGAGATTGGTGGGACCTGAGTTTAGGTTGGAGAGACCTCAGCTTTAGTTGGAGGAGTTTTGGTTTCAGGTTGGATGGGCCTCAGCTGTGGTTACAGGAGCTTTAGCTTTGGCTTGAAGGTCTTTTTCTTAGAATAAAGAAACCTCAGCTCTAGTTGAGTTCAGTTTGGAGAGGCCCTGGCTCTAGTTGAGATTGGTGGGACCTGAGTGTAGGTTGGAGAGACCTCAGCTTTAGTTAGAGGAGTTTTGGTTTAAGCTTGGAGGGGCCCTTATCTAGGCTTGTATGGGCCCGTCTTTAGGTTTGGGGGGACCTCTGTTTTTGTTTGAAGAGACCTTGTTTAGGTTTGGAGGGATCTTGGTTTAGGATTAAAGGGACTCTGGTTTAGGTTCAAAGTGATCTTGGTTTAGGTTTGAACGGACATTGGTTTAGGTTTAGAGGCACCCTGTTTAACGTTGGAGGGGTCTTATTCTATGTTGGAGAGGACATTGCTCCGGACGGACAGGTCTTGGCTTCGATACAAGGAGCATTAGTTTAAGTTGGAGTAGTCTCAGCTTTGGTTTGAGAAGACCTTGGTGGGACCTTGACTTAGTTTTGGAGGCATCTTGGTTTAGGTTTGGAGGGGTTGTGGTTAAGGTTGGAAGGGCCTTAT
The DNA here is from genome assembly GCA_025379985.1 of Phyllomedusa bahiana. Taxonomy (NCBI): domain Eukaryota; kingdom Metazoa; phylum Chordata; class Amphibia; order Anura; family Hylidae; genus Phyllomedusa; species Phyllomedusa bahiana. Next base: position 8,028 of record JAODAL010003648.1, read on the forward strand.
TTTACATTGGAGAGGACTTATCTCAGGTAGGACAGGCCTAAACTTCAATACGAGAAACATTATTTTAAGTTGGAGAAGCTTTGGTTGAAGGAGACCTTGGCTAAGGTTTGAAGGGACCCTGGTTAAGGTTGGAGGGGCCTTATTTTACATTTGAGAGAAGTAGCCCGCCTTGGCTTCTATAAGAGGGGCGTCAGTTCAAGTTGGAGAAGCCTCTGCTTTGGTTGAAGGAGCCGTTGGTTAAGGTTTGAAGAGACCCTGGTTAAGGTTGGAGGGGCCTTATTTTACATTGGAGAGACGTAGGTCAGGTTGGACGGACCTTGGCTTCTATAAGAGGGGCGTCAGTTCAAGTTGGAGAAGCCTCAGCTTTGGTAGGAGGGGCTTCAGTTCAGGAAGACCTAATTCTCTTATTCTGTTGTTACTTCGGAGGCGCTTATAAAACCAAAAAAGCTGATGCTTTCTTGCTCTACATCAAATCACTTTGTCAAATAGACAAATTTAATATTTTTCTTATGAACATAACTATAACAAGAGATACTTTCTTTCCTCCGATATAAAAGCCTTATAGCAACCAAATGTCCTGCCAGGAGATTGCGCCCCCATATGAAGACTATTATAAGCTCTTTTTCTGGGCACCCTGGATATTATATTAAGAATCTTCAAGTTGTTCTCTTTGCATTTGATGGTGGGAAGATGGGGCTACCTTCATATCTGTGGCCACAGATTTTTCAGGAGTGAACAGGGGCGGATCAATGGATCTCTGATCATTGGTGTCAGATTTTTTTAACAAGGCACAAGCAACATCATTCAAAGCTGCAAAGTTCCAAAAACTGACATTCATGAGAACGTCACAAGACATTATGGGAAAAGAGCTGAGAATCTCAAGCACTCTCTATTGGATGTAACAAATCCTCAATTTGCTTTTGACCCACTGAGTCTTTAGAAAGCAAAAGGGATATTAGCCAAGTCAGCATCACCCATCTGCATACAGCTGTTTCTGGGTTTTGCCTCTCATCAGTGCAGCGCCAGAGGGTCAAAAGAAAATTGAGGATTAGTTACATCTAATAGAGGGCGCTTGAGCTTCTAAGCTCCTTCCCCATAATGCCTTGCATATCACAAGGCATTATGGGAAAGGAGCTGAGAAGCTCAAGCGCCCTGTATTGGATGTAACAAATCCTCAATTTGCTTTTGACCCACTGAGTCTTTAGAAAGCAAAAGGGATATTAGCCAAGTCAGCATCACCCATCTGTATACAGCCGTTTCTGGGTTTTGCCTCTAATCAGTGCAGCTGGGAAAGAAGCTGAGAAGCTCAAGCGTCTTCTATTGGATGTAACAAATCCTCAATTTGCTTTTGACCACTAAGGGCGACATGTCCGAAAAGTGGCGTATCTATACCAGTTTGAGGCGCATTAAACCAGTGTAAAGTGCGTCTGAAAGTCCGGTACTTTCTAAAAATTGGTGTCAGGTATACCTTGCATAGATTACTTAATGCGCCTAAAATGGTACATCGTATCAAAAAAGGCGCATTGCATCAAAAAGGGCGCATTGCATCAAAAAGGGCGCATTGCATCAAAAAATGGCGCATTGCTCAACTTACGGAAAATAGCATATCATTGGTAGTATATGGTATGCGTCTATCGAGACTCACTGCCCGACAGGGGCGCGTAACATATGTAAGGCGCCTCAATAGGCACATTTAGTGACGGGGCGCACAGCGCACCATATTTAGGCGCATTACAATGTGTTGTGCCCGGCGTATAATGCGCCTAGTTTCGGTGTACGACAGTCCATTTACAACAAGACTATGTCGTAAAAAGGGAGTTTGCAGCAAAATAGAACAAATAACTGGCGTTGGCGTGTTGGGACATGTCGCCCTAAGTCTTTGGAAAGCAAAAGGGATATTAGCCAAGCCAGTATCACTCATCTCTCTCATCGCTCTATGGGTTCTACCCTATAATATTGGGACTTTTCATTGTGCCTATGGACTCCCTTTTGTACCCCCCCCCCCCCCATGTATACAAAAATATCCATTGTTGGGGGTGTATGAGTATTTCAGCGGTGTAGCTCTGATTTTTCTGCATATGATTTGCTTGGATGAAGTGCTGATTATACAGCGAGTGCTGTAATAAATTGATGATTATGTGCATTTACATGCTGACAGCCCCTGCTCCTTGCTGCCTGCTCGGTCTGTGACATTTTCTATGGGTGTATATATATGGGGAACACACATCCAGCAAGACGGCGCCTTATGTAACCGTTCAAGGGGTTTGCAATTGACACGGATCTGTGTCTGGGAAAGGTTGTGTTATGTATGATATAGACGTCATCTTTATAGCAAGTGTTTGCCGTGCATATCTAAGTTGATGCACCTACATTGCCGGAGCGGGGGGGGTGGGGGTGGGTTCGGTTGTGTATTTTTAGCCCGGAGACGCCTCCCTCTCCAGCAGCTGTGCCTCTACAACTGTGATTAGTTTGTTCTCTGAGCGTTTTCTTTTAAAGTGGATTCTCTTATAATAATTTTATTATAATTTCTGCAGCTGAAGACCCTTCCCGGAGCCGGGGGGCGCATTTCACGCCGGCGGGCCGCCACGGGTTTTCTTTTTGTTCATGAAGAGGTTTTTTTCAGATAATATCTGTCATGATAAGCACGGACGCACTATAACTATTTGGAGTTGCTGCTCTTGTTAAAATGTTAATAGCTGGCAAGGCTTTTCCCCTTTGGGCGACCGGGGAGGGTAATGAACCCTGCGGGCACCGTGGGTGCAACTGATTAGTGTAAACATGAGGGTGTCACTTGGAGTCCTTGGGGTGGGTGGCACCGCTGATCAGCACCGCTGATCAATCTCACCCCAGGTTAAGCATGTGGCCTCCAGTTTTATCATGGTGTCCCTTTTACTCTATCAATATTAGATGACAGCGCAGAACTGTATGTGAGGGACAATGAAGTCTTGATAATCTGTGTCTAATATTACATGGGTTTATAATTGATGTAATTAACTCTTTCTATCTCAAATCCATCTCATATCTGTCTATTATCTTTGTCTTTCTATGAATCTTGTATCTTTCAATCTGTGCATCTTTTATCCATATCTTTTTTTTCTCTCTCTGTCATGTCTATATATCTATCAATCTCATATCTATCTATCTAATATCTATCAATCTCATATCTATCTATCTATCTATATCCTGTCTATCTATCTATCTATCTAACTCTCATATCTATCTATCTATCTATCTATCTATCTATCTCCTTTCTATCTATCTATCTCTCATATCTATCTATCTATCTATCTATCTCCATATCTATCTATTCTATCTATCTATCTATCTATCTATCCCATATCTATCTATCTATCTATCTATCTATCTATCTATCTCATATCTATCTATCTATCTATCTCCATATCTATCTATTCTATCTATCTATCTATCTATCTATCTAATATCTATCATATCTATCTCATATCTATCTATCTATCTCATATCTATCTCATATCTATTTATCTATCTATCTAATCCTATCTCATATCTATCTATCTATCTCATATCTATCTATCTCATATCTATCTATATCCTAGCTGTCTATCTCATATCTATCTATCTATCTCATATCTATCTATCTATCTATCTATCTATCTATCTCATATCTATCTATCTCACATCTATCATATCTGTCTATCTATCATATCTGTCTATCTATCTCATATCTATCTATCTATCTCACTATCTATCTATCTATCTATCTATCTATCTCATATCTATCTATCTATCTATCTCATATCTATCTATCTCATATCTATCTATCTATCTCCTATCTATCTCATATCTATCTATCTATCTCATATCTATCTATCTATCTATCTCATATCTATCTCATATCTATCTATATCCTATCTATCTATGTCATATCTATTTATCTCATATCTATCTATATCCTAGCTGTCTATCTCATATCGATCTATCTATCTCATATCTATCTAGCGCAAAGCTATCTATGTCATATCTATCTATCTATCTGTCATATCTATCTATATCATATTTATCTATCTCATATCTATCTATCTATCTATCTCATATCTATCTATCTATCTATCTCCATCTATCTTTATATATCTATCTCATATCTATCTATCTGTCTCATATCCATATATTACTATATCTAATATTTATATTTTTCTATCCCTCTATCTATCTCATATCTATCTATCTATATATCTGTCTCTCTCATATCTATCTCATATCCTTCTATTACTATATCTAATATTTAGATATTTCTATGTGTTTAACATGAATTAAACAATAACTCATTTTTGATGACACATTCCCTTTAACACGGAGAGACCTGTCCGTGACGCTGAGCTGGCTGGTGGGAAGCCGCACATTGGACCCCTCTGCTCGGGCTGGAACCCTTCTCTCCATTTCCGGCTTTATTTTATCGGAGCATTTCAGCGTAAAACACACTTTACTGCAGCAGGGACGCCGGTGGCTGTTTCTTGCTGCCTGTGGTTTGGGCAACATGAAGCAGATGACAGGTTCCCTTTAATCTTTTTGCATTGAGATTCTATTGATTTCTTTTGTACACTGTTTTACCAAATAAAATCGCTAAAGGTTTTTTTTTTCTGCTTTAGAAAACCCATTTTTACATAGAGATCTGTTCTGCTTTCATGCAGGTGTATCCTGAGCTCAGGAGCCCCATACAAAAATTATCTCTTGCCCTGGAGGACCCTGCAGTTAAGAGAATTGCCTGGACAGCCCACCAATTTGCATTAGCTCTGTGCAAATTGTCATTTGTCCTGTGGGGGCACTGCAGTGAAATGTAACTCTTGCTGTCCATAGATTACATCTAATTGCTGATAGTCACAAGCAGGGGAAGCTGTCAATCACTGTTTGTCCAAAATATCTTCAACGACACTCACCATAAAACTGATTTCCAATTTTATTTTCACAGCATTTCAACATAACAAATGTGAACGGGGGGAACATGTATTATAACAAGATCTTGAATATCACTTCATAGAGAATCATTCCCACAAATGTTTTGGTCAAGAGACCTTTATCAATAATATCTACTCAATATGTCAATCACCGGGTGGGCGGGGTTCAGAGGACTCACAGGCTTTCTAGAATCACTGTGTGGGCAGGATTAGGAGGACTCACAGGCTTTCTCTAATCACTTTGTGGATGAGATTAGGAGGACTCATAGGCTTGCTCTAATCAATGTGTGTAAGCCGCTTTTAGAAGGTTTCACAGGTTCTCTTTAATCACGTTGTGTGGGTGGGGTTAGGAGGACTCACAAGCTTTCTCCAATAACTGTGTGTGGATTGATTAAGGGAGGACTCACAGGTTTCCTTTAATCACTGTGTGGGTGAGATTGGGATGACTCACAAGCTTACTCTTATTACTTTGTGTGGGTGGGGTTAGGAAGACTCACAAGCTTTCTCTTTTTGTGGTGGATATACTGTAGTTAAGAAGACTCACAAGCTTTCTCTTATTACTGTTTGTGGGTGGAGTTAGGAAGACTCACAGGATTTCTTTTATTACTTTGTGCGTGGAGTTAGGGAGACCAAGATTTTTCTTATTACTGTTTGGGTGGGGTTTGGGGGACTCTCAGGCTTTCTCTTATTAATGTGTGTGGGCAGAGTTAGGAGGACTCACAAGATTTCTCTAATCACTTTGTGAATGTGATTAGGAGGACTCATAGGCTTGTTCTAATCAATGTGTGTAAGCCGGTTTTAGAAGGATTCACAGGTTCTCTTTAATCACGATGTGTGGATTGATTAAGGAGGACTCACAGGTTTCCTTTAATCATTGTGTGGGTGAGATTGGGATGACTCACAGGCGTACTCTTATTACTTTGTGTGGGTGGGGTTAGGAAGACTCACAGGCGTACTCTTATTACTTTGTGTGGGTGGAATTAGGGGGACTCAATATTTCTCTTATCACTGTTTGTGGGTGGGGTATGGAGGACTCACAGGCTCTCTCTTATTACTGTGTGTGGGCAGATTTAGGGGGACTCACAGAAGTTTTCTTATTTCTGTTTGTGGGCGGAGTTAGGTGGACTCTGGATTTTTCTTATTACTGTTTGTGGGTGGAGTTAGGGGGACTCAGAGATTTTTTTTTACTGTTTGTGGGCAGAGTTAGGGGAACTCAGGATTTTTCTTATTACTTTTTGTGGGCAGAGTTAGGGGGACTCACAGGATTTCTCTTATTACTGTTTGTGGATGGAGTTGGGGGGACTCAGGATTTTTCTTATTACTGTTTGTGGGCAGTTAGGGGGACTCACAGGATTTCTCTTATTACTGTTTGTGGATGGAGTTAAGAGGACTCGCAGGATTTTTCTTATTACTGTTTGTGGGCGGAGTTAGGGGGACTCAGAGGATTTTTTTTACTGTTTGTGGGCAGAGTTAGGGGGACTCAGGATTCTTCTTATGACTGTGTGTGGGCAGTTCGGTGTACTCACAGGATTTCTCTTATTACTGTTTGTGGGTGGAGTTAAGAGGACTCGCAGGATTTTTCTTATTACTGTTTGTGGGCGGAGTTAGGGGGATGCAGAAGATTTCTCTTATTACTATGTGTGGGTGAAGTTAAGAGGACTCGCAGGATTTTTCTTATTACTGTTTGTGGGCGGAGTTAGGAGGACTCACAGGATTTCTCTTGTTACTGTTTCTGGATGGAGTTAGGGGGACTCAGGATTTTTTTTATTACTGTTTGTGGGTGGAGTTAGGAGGACTCACAGGCTTTCACTGAGTCCCGGCCGCATCTTTTTACATGAATTCACTGAATCAAATCCTTTAAAACAATACAGTATATTCCTGAGCTCAGCATCTCAGCGCTCCAGGGCCCAATGAACAATCTTTATGGTAAATGTCGCCTTTAAGAACACAAAAATCAGTGATATCGGATAAACGTAAGAGCGAGGGCTTCTTTACCTGAGTACGGAGGTTTTATTCCTGCTCTTCCTAGATGTAGGGCAGCCACCATCTTGTTTCTCTCGCAAGGTTTTACTGCAAGACATTAGAAGTCCCTTTGGGAACGATTTCTTGCTGACAGCATGTGCCAGCACTGACCTGGAAGACAGGATTACAGATTTCTTATGGAAAGCTCTAGCTAACATCTTGCCATTGTTCACTGGGGTTTTTCTGCTTTTTTTTTTTACTTCTTGTGGGATTATAAAATGGACGTAATCCTCTAACCCAGCTGCGAAGCCATTGACAACCCTCGTGCACCAAGGAAGAAGTCTATGGATTTGAGGTCTGGACAGCTGGCACGGAGAGCCGCACAAAGCCTGCTATTTATCCAGTGCTCTCCGTCCACCATTGGAAATCAATCAAAGAGAACTGGACTTTTAGGCAATATTTGCCATTATAATTGCAAACTGTTTGCCATGTAACTAATTACCCCAGAAGCAAAGTGCAAACAGTGGTTTCAGACACCATGTGTAGCATTGCAATGGTGGAACAGCACTGAATAGTGAGGAGCTAGACTGGCACATAGCCGGCACTGTGAGGTCTCCGATTCCTGGGGGTGCCCATACACATAAGAGCAAGGTCAGCTGAAACCATTGATTTGGGCAGGACATATCTAGATGTATTGCAACAAAATGACCTGTTTCCCCCGAAAATAAGACACCCCTGAAAATAAGGGCTTGTTCACACGACGTTTTTGTGATCCGTTTTACGGATCCTCAAAACGGATCTAACAATTGTCAGTGTGATTAACATTGCTTTCAATGGCAAAAGCGCATCGCTGTTCACACGAGTGATCGCTGATGCGCTTTTCGCGATACGCTTTTCGGATCCGTTTTAAGAATTGACATGTCAATTCTTCTTGCGTTTTACGCAAAAGAAATCCCCATAGGAAATAATGGAGTGCGCTTTTGGCATCCCGAAAGCGGATCCAAATACGCAGCATACATTTGGGTGCGTTTTGGATCCGCTTTCGATGCTAAAAACGCATCCGTAAAACGCATTGGATTTAAATTAAATATAAAATTTGAATATTATGTTTGGGTTATATTTTGTATCATTTTAATGGGAGGGCAAATTTTTCTGATGCAATGTGCTATTGGAAAATGCCTTCATTCTACATGGGTAAAGGAGAGGAGGATAATGTCAGTCCCACAGCCCCCAGTAGACCACCGGATGCACATGGACGTTGGGTCTCTGAGTTTGAAAACTATTGGTTGATTTAAAAAAAAAAAAAAAAAAAAAAATAGGGGGGGGGGGCAGGTTCTAAAATCATAGGTGTATGTACAATTGATTGACACTAGGTAAAAAAAGGGTTTTTTCTTGGTCATTGATAGGTTATATTATATTTAAATTGCAGTTTGATAGGTTGATTTAAATAAAGCATTGAAAAAACAGATCCATAAAACGCATGCAAAACGCATCCAATACACATCCAAAAAAGGATCAGCTGTTGCGTTTTCTGGATCCGCTTTTTGGATGCAGTTTGCATCCAGTTTGCGCAGGTTAAAAACGGATCCGTAAAACGCATCCAAAACGGATCCAAAACGTCGTGTGAACAAGCCCTAAGACATGGTGCATTTTGTTTCACTAGTACACATAAAGAACATGGGGCCCCTCCTGGGTTTGGGTCACACCATAACACCACTGTTTCCAAGTATGGGAAGGTCAGGGGTGTGTGGAGTTTGTCTCTTGGGTCGGTTCCCTTTGCGCCATTTGCTTTATCTGCAGAGTATGGAAAGGGCGTAACTTGAACACATAGACCCCCCCACACACCATAGCAAAATAAGATGGACCTCCACCACCTGATGACAGGAAATAGAAACAGCTGCATAAGCAACAATAATTAAAGGTATAAATAATACCGCCATATATCAGGTGGTATTTTACCGCATAGTAGTGCTAGATAGCAGAAAACCATGAACTTAGACTAGATAGTCTTACAATGCTCCACAATTATTGCAGTCTTCATAAATCTGCTGCATGTTCTGTCAGTTAGCTTGCTTTATGCCACCAACTGGCAAAATTGACGTTTTTTGGCGACACACTCTTTTTTGCAAAGTGGTACCCCTTTTGGCGGACAAGGCGCAGAAGTGTCAGAAACTGTCTAAAACACATATGACCTTATGTATGAAAATTGTCTAGCAGTAGGACTGTCTTTGTTGCCCACCGCAACCAATCAGAGGTCATAGCAACCAATAAGAGCCCATAGCAACCAATCAGAAGTCAGCTTTTTTTTCCCAGAGCTACTATATGAAATTCAAGCTGAGCTCTGATTGGTTTGTTTGGCTAATTGTTTCTATGGGCTCTGTATGGTTCTATTGGTTCTTAGGGGGGGGGGGGGGGTTTGACATTAATTGTTTTGGGCTCTGTATGGTTACTATGAGCTCTTACTGGTTGCTCTGGACTCTGGTTGCTATGAACTGTGATTGGTTTCTATGGGCTCTGATTGGTTGCTATGGGCTCTGGTTCCTATGGATTCTGATTGGTTTCTATGGGCTCTGATTGGTTGCTATGGGATCTGGTTGCTATGGGCAACAAAGGCAGTCTTACATTAGACCTATCATAAATGTAGTGTAAAGCATGGATACCGGTATCTTTGGTGGAAAGTATGCCATAATTTCTGCCTGGGCAAATTGCTATAAAAAAATGTTTTCCCCAGCGTGTTCTATAGACTTTCAAGATGGACGGGCCTTCCGCTGAGCACTCAAAAGTCTACTAAATATGTGCAGAGCGAAAAAAAACATGCATATGTGTCTTTTTATATATTGGATGGAAATTTCTGGATTCAATAATATAAAATAATTTAAATGAGGTGGATGAGCCTGAACACCTGCTAAAAAGTAATCAGACATATATTGTGGCACAGCCACAGTGCAGCTATAGATCAAAATTGGCCTTTTTTCACATATTTGTGGGACAGAATTGCTATATTCTGCACTATATACACTGGTGCAGCATATATGGCTGAAAAGGGGCCAAACATTGTCACAAGTTGACAATGTTTGGTCGGTTTTAGCCTAAGCCTATATGGCAGCTAAACCACTTTATACATCTGAGGACTGTCTTACTGCCTGTGGATTGCTAGTGGTGGTGCCAGGGTAAAGCATCATGAGCCGCTGCCCTGACATCACTTGGTGCAGAGGGGATACATTGTAGCTCGGCTCTGAAGGAAAGCTGATTGATGTGCTGTTACCCAGCTTGGATGCTGGTTAGGAGATCCAACGTCCAGTAAAGCTGAAGAATACCACATCCCTTATCAGCTTTCCTCCAAAGTTGTTACACAGACGTGACAAGGGGGTGTGGCTCTTTGTAAAAGAGGGTGTGTCATGTAAAACAGGGGGTGTGGCCCGCTCAAACTATCAAGATGACAAGTTCAATTCAAAATTTCCCCGAAGGCCACTTCCAAAAGTTGGCAAGTATGCTATACATAATACATAGGTGTAAAGTATACACTGTGGGAGTCCTGAGTGGGTCCCTTGAATCTCCGGTAGTAGCTGTTATGGCCGTAGTTATACCCATGAAACCCCAGATGTGGTCGTAGCTCCCATGAGTGGGGGGCATTATGACCATCAGAGGCCACACTCCTCGGAGTCACCAGGCAGAATAATATCATTTACAACACGTTGTCGCCTGCGGTGTCCACGCTACACGAGGCGCACAATGGGCTGCACCTGCGGTTTTGTGGGAGGGGGGCGCTTTGTAGTAGGAGGGGTGAACAAGCGGTGGGAGAAGACTGGAAAAAAAACCAATATACAACGACAGTGTGAGAAGTTCATGGTAATGATGAGTTACTATGGCAACCAAGTCCCCCCCCCATCCCTGCATTTTCACTTCAGTCCATTATCAACCTCTTGATGTTCTGTGTAGATCAGACAGACGTCTCTTCAGCCACCAAATTGTTCTTCCGACACATGACGGCGACATAATGTGTGTGGCTGTCCTTACGAGGAGTGGACCGCGGCAGCGGGAGGCGGCGCTCGGGCATCTGCTGCAAGACGCAGCTTTCACTTCAGCCCAAAATTAATTTGTCAGCCCCTTTCAGCATTGTTCCTCATTATCCAACGTACAAACCGAGCGTTTGCTGGCAGCAATTAGCGGCAGCGTCCCCAGCTGTGAACCCGTCTGTGTGTTCTCCGCGTCCCGCTCTTCGTCTCCTGATCTCTTAGTTTAATCCCACTCGAGCGCGGTGTAACTGATGTATGGCGGCCTCGTCGCCAGATTTATGTGTGTACCCATGTAATCACAGTGTAAACAGCTCATTGCCATTCAATAGAATACTCTAATCCAGGCATCCGCAAACTCTGGCCGTCCAGCTGTTTGGGAACAAAAACTCCCATCATGCCCACTGTTATAGATTATAGAAATTCATGATTGGAGTTGTAGTTTCCCAACAGCTGGAGGGCCGCAGTTTGAAGACCACTGCTCTAATCTATAGATACACCTATCCTAGCCGTCATAATCCCGCTCCCTGGACGCGGCGATGTCTGCAGACCTGCAGCTTAGGGACCAGCACTCACCGGTGCGGCAATCCCAGGGTCAGGACTTTTCACAGTTAACTCTCTAGGTTCTCCTCTTTCCAAACCCTATGGTTCAGACTGCCCCACAGTGGAGCAGGGGAAACCCTCCAATGGGCCCTTTGTATGGGGACACCTGGCAAGTCATGTGCAGTCATGGACAGTAGCTGTAGAATTGGCCCAAGAATCAATCATACAATCAGAAATCAAGCCCATAGACACAATATATTGAAATATTATTGCCTTTACCTCAGTTTTATTTTCTTTGGGGGCCCGCCATTGGAGATGATTCCTGGGTTCCACTAGTGGAGTTGATTCTTGGGGACCACCAGTGGAGCGGATTCTGGGGACCCACCAGTGGAGTTGATTCTTGGGGACCACCAGTGGAGCGGATTCTGGGGACCCACCAGTGGAGTTGATTCTTGGGAGTTGATTCTTGGGGCCCACCAGTGGAGCGGATTCTGGGGACCCACCAGTGGAGTTGATTCTTGGGGCCTACCAGTGGAGATGATACTTGAGGCCACCAGTTGAGTTGATTTTTGGGGCCCACCAGTGGAATTGATTCTTGGAGCCCACCAGTGGAGGTGATTCTCGGAGCCCACCAGTGGAATTGATTCTTGGGGTCCACCAATGGAGTTTATTCATGTGGCCCACCAGTGCAATTGATTCTGGGGACCCCCCAGTGGAGTTGATTCTTGGGGCCACCTGTGGAGATGATTTTTGGGACCCACCAGTTAAGTTGATTCTTGGGGCCCACCAGTGGAGTTGATTCTTGGGGTCTACCAATGGAGTTTATTCATGTGGCCCACCAGTGGAGCGGATTCTGGGGACCCACCAGTGGAGTTAATTCTTGTGGCCCGTCAATGGAGCTGATTCTTGGGTTATTTTTTTTTTTTTTCACCAAACCGCTTCCCAACGTATCACAGATGGGCCTGTGTTAGATTCTCTCCATAAATCCAACTACTTAATATACCATACAGTCAGAACTCAAGCCCATTGACACAATATATTGAAATAGAAAGTCTTTCAAGGCAATGTTTCCATTGCAAACAACTGTAATATGCTAAAAACATGTGACACATCCATAGAGGTTATGATGCTGTTTTGAATTCCCTCTGTAAGTCCATATTAGTCCAAACATTGATCAACAAACTCTGCAGCCATGGGGTGGCCATCCACCATGTGGATGTTTAGGAGACTACACCTCCGTTCTCAAGCAGGCTTTCCACAGGCTACACCACCTTAGACAGATATGGCCATAGGTTGCCATCTTCTCCTATATATACTCAATAGGCATATCACATGACCCCAACCATAGTAACCATCACATCGCCATTCTAAACTCTACAAAAAGGCCTCAGAGTTGAAGACCTCTTCTTCAGGTACCAATGAATCTAACCTATGCATCTAATAGGCTTCGTACTGGAGCAACCAGGGTCCTATTGTACTGCTATGGTGTTGTGCTTCACAGAAATGACTCGCAACTGTGGTTTCTCCAAATTTCAATATTTCCTCCCGTGTTATCTGACGTTCTTTCCGAGTTCTATAGATGCATATTGATGAACGATGTTCATTAACACGAACCTTAACGAGACAGCTAGTCTGTGCCACATATACGTTGCAACATGGACAATTTAAAAAATAGAAAAAAAGGCAGCACTTAAAAACACTAGGAAGTTGCTGCTGTTGGGTTAATAAATTTCCTAGTTGTTTAAAGTGCTGTCTTTTTTTATTTTTTTTCCGTTTAACTGTTGTTTTTATTGATTTTCAATGAACATTGAATAAAACATACAGATCAATTGCTTTATTCAGTGGAGTAACAATACAGCAAACGGTGTTAACCGAAACCACGTGTTTCCAATACAAAATCTCACTGCAATGTATGATACCACATACTCCTCAGAAGAGACCTAGATCCTGGTCTGATTGGTGTGCACTCACTATAGAATTTGCTGCTGAAATTCAAATTAACATGGACAATTTAAAGGGGTTGTCTCTCTACAATGATTGCTTTTTATGTTAAAGAACTTGCAAAAACAAGTCACTTTGCAATATGTGTCCATTAACAGTGTCCTAACTATTCCTAGATATCCACTCTTGTATGGGCCCGCAAACACTCCTCAGGTAGCTATAGCTACAGACCTGTTTGATCTCTCCTGATAGGCTGCCAGCAATGGTTGCTATAGCTACAGACCTGGCTTCTACTGCAGCCTAGTGGAAGCCAGTAAACCCACTCCTGAATTCAAAGTGAAAACAAGAAAACAGGACTGAGGTGAGATGAAGCAATGTAGGGAGACAAATCCTTTTAGACATATATCATGTTTTTACTTGCACAGGTTAAAAAGCCCTAAAGCGTAATTTAAAAAACCCTTGGTAAAAATTTTTATGGACTGCCCTTTCATAACCCGATCCACTTTTTTCCCGGCCAAATGCGGGGAACTCCCCACCCTGCGGGTATTCAATCAAGTCTTTGTGGGGTGGTCTAATTTTTGGAGTAAAACATAAATATCACCTATAACCCCTTTTTGAAGTTTAATCGGGGGTCTTTCTTTAAATAAGTGGCTATATTTAGGGTCACTACTAAAATATTTTCCAATTTTTTCCTTAATAGTTTTTTCGACTGCCCAAAAAAAGGGCCTTTATCCTACGTTGTTACAAAACAAAAAAAACAGACCAAGGTCCACACAGGCATTTTGGTGTTTTTAAAACTGCCCCCAAATTTAAAAATTTGCCTTTTTTCCCAAACCCAAGCTCTTTCAGTTGTCTAAACTTTTTGGGGAAATTGATCATCAATTGGGGGCCATTTACAGGGAAACAGGAAAAAATATCAGTTGGAAATCCCCAAACCTTTTTTGCCTGTTTTTTGGGGGCCGTGTAAACCGGCCCCGCGGGGGAGGGTTTTTGGGCCTATAAAGGGCCCCCCCCCTTTTCTTTAAACAAATTTTTCCAGGGTTCCACCCGAAAAACCCGGGGGGAAGAATGCCCAAAGTTCTTTTTTTTCGGCCCGCCGGGGAAAATCCGTGTATGAGGACCACTGAAAGGGTTTGGGTCCATTGAAATCCGGGAAAAAGGTTCCACCACAAAAAGGCCCTATTGTTTTTTAAGGTTTTAATTAAATTGGGAAACCCAAAGGGGGTTAAAATGAGGTTTTCCCAACTTTGAGGCCTTTTTGTAGAGTTTAGAATGGCAAAGTGAGGTTATTTTTGGTTGGGGCCTTGATATCCCTTTTGAGTATATATGGGAAAAGGGATGGAAACCCTTTAGGGCCATACTTTTCCAAATTTTGGTTTAGTTGGAACGCCTGTTTTAAAAAGGGGGTTTGTAGCCCCCAAAATTTCCACCTGCCAAGGGCCCCCCTGGGCAGATTTTGTTGATAAAGTTTGGACTAATACAACTTACAGGGGGAATTTCCAAAACAGCACAAAACCCAAATTGGAGGAGGTTTTCACATTTTTTTTAGCATTTTAAAACAGTTGTTTTCCCAAGGGAAACCCAATTGCCTTGAAAGACTTTCCGTGATGGCTATAACAAAAAACTGAGATAAAAGCAATAATATATTTAAAATTTGGTCTTTTTGGTTTAAATTTCAGACTGTTTTGTTAATTAAAATTTGGGAAATTAAAAAGAAAAAAAAAACCCCAGGGCCCATTTTGTGAAAAAAAAAAAAAAAAAGGGAAATAAATTTGGCAAGAATCAGCTCCACTGGGGCCCCCCAAGTTTTTGACACCCTCAAAAAACCCCAAAATTTCCAACCCACAATTGAGCTAAATAAAACATCCCACGGTGGGGCCCCAAAACCCATCCCCCCTGGTGGCCCCCAAAAAAAAGGCCCCAAAACCATCCCCTTGGGGGCCCCCAAGAAAAAAACCCCACGGGTTAACCCCAAAAAATCTCCCTGGGGGCCCCAAGAATAATCCCCACGGGGGCCCCCAAGAAAAAACTCCACTGGGGGCCCCAAGAAAATCTCCACTGGGGGCCCCCAAAGAATAATCTCCACTTTTGGGCCCCAAAAAAATTTCTCCACTGGGGCCCCAAAGAACCAACTCCACTAATGGGCCCCAAAATAAACCCACGTGAACCCCAAGAAAAAAACCCATTTTGGGGACCCCAAAAAAATCTCCACTTTTTTACCCCAATAATCTCTCCGCTGGTGGCCCCCAAGAATAATCTCCTTGGGGGGGCCCTCAAAGGAAATTTCTCCACTGGTGGCCCCAAGAAAAATTTCTCCCAGGGGGGAAGAAACCCCAAGGGGAAAAAAATCACCACGGGTTAAAACCCCCAAAAATAATCTCCCCCCTGGGGCCCCAAAAATAATCCCCACGGGTTGGCCTTTAGGTTCCCGTCTCCACTGGTGGGCCCTTAGAAAAATCTCCCATTGGGGGAAAACCCCCAAAATCAACCTCCATAAAAACAAAACTTTGGGAACCTCTTTTTATCAAAGCTGACCACAGTAAGACGGGCCCTTATTTTTTGCTCATAGCAAAACGACCTTTTATTGGTTGCTTTGGAAAGGGCCCATTCTTTGCTATTAAATGACCCCTCAATGGTCCTGCCCCAGGGGTTTTGGCCCCCAAAAGCAGTTTCCTCCCTTTAAAATTTTCCCAAAAACCCATATTTGGGAAATAGGCAAAGAAAACGGCACCTTTTGCCCCCAAAAGAAAATTTTTTTCTTCCCCCCCCTTTAAAAAAAATTTTGGTTTAATTTTTTTTTTAAATATGTTTTTAAAAATTTTTTTTTTCCTTTTGGGCCCCAAAGGGTATAATACATTTTTCTGTGTTGCCCTTTTTTTTTTTTTTTTTTATAATTTTAA
The DNA here is from genome assembly GCA_025379985.1 of Phyllomedusa bahiana. NCBI lineage: Eukaryota > Metazoa > Chordata > Amphibia > Anura > Hylidae > Phyllomedusa > Phyllomedusa bahiana. Next base: position 24,318 of record JAODAL010003648.1, read on the forward strand.
GATTTTAAAGGGAATTTCAAATTCACATCGGGGGTTTTGGGGGCCCTTTGGGTCTTTTCATCAGGGATGAAAAAACCTCCATCTCCCAAACTGATAATGGATGTTGTTCTGTGTCGGCTGTTATACCGCACATTCAGGGTCAGCCACAAGGTTAGTTAAAAAACCTGCCCAAAAAAAAAAACCACTAGATGATGTATATAAGCGAGCACCGCAAATTTCCCCCGGGTCAGGGGTGTCATTTGGGGATCAGCATTATTTAAATCTGAGCAAACGCATTGCAGGTTTATCAAAAACCCATCTTTATGTATTTCCCTTTGGGCAAAGGTTTAAACCCTTCCAAAATTTAAAAGGTTTTTTTTTGTTTTTGGGGCACGGGTTTTTTTAAACTTGGCCACTATTTTTACTAGAGTGTATTTAAATATTTTGGGAAAAAAAAAATCAAATAAAAAGGGGCCTTGTCCTTTCCGGGAAACCCACCCCAAAAATTTTGCCCCATGCCCAAAAACAGAAAACTTCCACCCTTAAACCCGGGATTTTTTTCGTTTAAAAACCCCGAAATTTTATTGGGTTCCATAAAAACTTTTAAGAACAAATAAAGCAGAACCCCAAAACCCGGGCCCTTTTTCAAGGCGGGCACCCTTAATCAAGCCTGAGCTATGAAAAAAAGGGGGTTCGGGCCCTACCTCATTTCAAAACCCCCCTCCCTCCAGCTTTTCAGCTCTGTGTGCCAAAAGGGGTATGGGGTAAATTGTTTATTTGCATATCGTTTTCCCCGCAGGATGAAAACCCCGGGGGCCCTTTTCCCCCTCTCTAGCAAAAAAAGGGCGTTTTTTTTTTTTTTTAGGAGAGGTAAAGTTTTTTGCCTCCAGGCAAAAGGGTTCCAAATTTTCAAAACCCTGCGGGAACCAAACCTGTGTTTGTTGTTTTTTTTTTCTGTTTTTTAAATGCACAGACCTCATTGAGGTTTTTCTTTTTTTTTTTAAATTTGCACTTTTTGGGACTTTTTGCCCCAAAGGGAGAAACAGAGGACGGAGAAAAGGGGGTGACAGCACCGGGGGTTTTAAAAAACACCAAAAGCCCTGAGAAAAAGGGGGTGATGCCCTGAGTTTGCCCCCAGGACTAAAGGGAGCTCTCAGCCCGGTTTCGTATCCCCTGGGGATGAGGTGTAAACAAGGGTACCCCAAAAGGAGCACAAAAACTAAAAAGATCCAAATTTTTTAATTTAAATGAAGGGGAAAAAAATTTTTTGTTTTTTTCTTTTCCCAAATTTTCCCCCCGAAAATTTTTACTTCTTTAAAAACCCCCTTTTAAAGGGGGGGCAACCCTGAACGCAAAAACCCGTGTTTCCCGTTTTCTCCCTTGAAAACCCAAAAAGCTTTTTTGGAACCCCCAATAATTTTGGAGTTTTAAAACTGAACAAATCCAGATTGAAGCTGGAATTTTACTGGTTTTGGGCATTTTTAAAGGACGCGCTTTACCTCCCAAATTTTCTCCAGGTACGTTTAAAACCCCTCGGGGACTGAATTTTGCAAAATTTTGTGAATTTTGTCCATGGACTGTGTTTGGCATTACAACTGTGCTGCCCCATTCACTTTTTGTACAAACCGCGCCACTGACTGATCCATTGGTCATGACTGGTACTGCAGCCCAGCCCTATCTCCTTGAATTGGAGTAAGAGTGGTGACAGCAAAGGTAGTGAAAAAATGTTCAACTCCTTTAAAGGGGTGTTGTCCCCATAGACTTTGATGACATAGGATATGCAAGTAACCAGATAGGTGCACGTCCCCAAAAGGGGGAAACTGCTCATATCCAAAGGGGAAAAAGCCCGAAAGCTACGGCTCCCGAATGGAGAAATAGGTTTTTACTTAGGCCCCCGGGCCTCCATTCGTTCTATGGGAGTGCAAAAACAAACCGAAAACCCCCCCTTTACTGTACAAAGGGGAACCAAAAAAAAAACAAATTTAAGTTCCCATGCCAAGTGCAAACAATTCTGTGTTCTGAGCCCAAAAATTTTTTGGGGGGGCCCCTTTCCCAATAGAATTTTTCCATTAAAATCTATGGTTAGAACCCCCCTTTTTACTGACGAGGGGAATACCAGGGAAGAAGCCTAAAATAAATAATTGGCATAGAGATTTGTATCTCCCAGCGCTCCCTGATGAGTGACGGTCAGGACGGGAGGACTCCACACATCCTGAGAGCACTCTGCTCCATGAAAGTGGCCGCTAAGATATGTGGTGACAGGTTTCCTTTAAGCAAGGCGCTTTCAAGACGGTCATCGATCATGAGGTCCGAGGTTAGGCCTATAAGTAATGAGCCTTACCTCATGAGCTCACTTCTCAGCTTCAGCCATACTTGGAGTAATGTATAAACGTTCTAAGGAATTACTATACGACAGGGGTCGGCAACGGTGGCTCTCCAGCTGTTGGGAAACTACAACTCCCATCATGCATTTATATTATCTGTATCCGTGGGCCTGATGGGAGATGTAGTTTCCCAACAGCTGGAGGGCCCCTGCTACACGACATGAGACCGGAGACAAGTTGATGAAAATGGCTTTGCTTTCATGAGGAAAAAAATTACAAATTCGTTTCCATTAGTTAAAGTCGGAGCATTTCCTGTTCACTTTGCTATTGTGTATTGTACAGAAGGCAAATAAATGGCTTTTACCAATATTTCGGTCTGCTCTGTAGGCCCGGCTAACCACTGGCAGAGACGGGGGTCTCTGGAGCACAACATTCTACCTGAAAGCGTTGTGACCAGGGGTTGTCTCACTACATTGAGTCATCTCACCTCAGTCCTGTTTTCTTGCTTTCATTTTGAATTCAGGGGCGTGTTTACTGGCTACTACTAGGCTGCAGTAGAAGCCAGGTCTGTAGCTATAGCACCCAGTGCAGGCAGCCTATCCTGAGAGATCAATCAGGTCTGAAGCTATAGCACCCAGTGCAGGCAGCCTATCATGAGAGATCCAACCGGTCTGTAGCTATAGCAACCATTGCTGGCAGCCTATGATGAGAGATCAAACAGGTCTGTAGCTATAGTGGCAAGTGCTGGCAGCCTATCAGGAGAGATCAAACAGGTCTGTAGCTATAGCGACCAACACTGGCAGCCTATCAGGAGAGATTGAACAGGTCTGTAGCTATAGCGACCAACACTGGCAGCCTATCAGGAGAGAACGTGGCGGTAAAATAAGTTTTGTTATTGTGTCATCTTAAAAGGAACCTGTCACATTAAACTTACTATCTGCAGCAGTATGTTATAGAGCAGGAGGAGCTGAGCAGATTGATATATTGTTCTATGGAGAAAGATTCAGCAGAACTTGTATTTTATTCTCTGCTTATTCTGGGTCAAAGAGTCCAGTGGGCGGTCTTATCAGTGATAGGCAGCAGTGTCTGTACTGATAGAAGGAAGGGTGAAGTCCCTGCTTCAATACATGCTTATTCTGGTTCAAGGAGTCCAGTGGGCGGTCTTATCAGTGATTGACAGCTATGTCAGTACTGATGGAAGGAAGGCTGAAGTCAGTGAGGTCCATCAGGTGTTGATGGTGTCTGTGATGGGACATTGGTCAGAGGATTGTGGCTTTCATTATAATAGGAAGGGACAAGGCATATATGAACAATGCGAAAGTCATCATTGTTAGAATGTCTGGCCTGTTATAACCTTTTAAGGGTATGTTCACACGGCGTAATTGCGACGCATACAGTACGGCCGCAATTACGTCAGGTGCTTTGGGAGTCGCGCTAATAAGCGCGTACTTCCACGGAAGGGGGGGGGGGGCGGTAGCCCGCCGGCCCCATTGATAATCTTTATTCGCCGCAAGTAATTGACATGTCACTTATCTCCCCACGTGTACAATATGCAGGAGTACACGCTGATCAGCGCGAGCTCACGAAACACACGCGCCGCAGTACATCGTTTGGACAAAAGGACCAAAAAAAACCCTCTGCTATTTTGACGTTAGGAATTTTTTTCTCCCTCAGTGTTCACTATACAGGATAGATGATGTTATAATTCAATAGATTGGACTTTTATGGAAGTGGCCATACCAATTATGTGTAACTTTTTATAATTTTTTAATTGTAAAATGTCGAAAGGGGGGTGTGTTGAGCAGTTAATATTTTTTCTTATTTTTTACAATTTTAGAACTTTTTTTTTAACTTCTACATGGAATTCACCTAGGGTTTTTGACTATTGGTTGCGATCACTTGTACACCGTTCTGCATTATTTATATAACGCAGAAGGGTGTACAAAGATGGCGCTCCCATAACTTGTCTATGGCAGAAAGTAATAGAAGCAGTAACATAGCAGCTACAGAGGCCTTCATTAGGCTTCTAGCTGCCGTAGCAACCACTCAGCACTCTGTGCTCTGGTCACTCGGGTGCCAGTTGAGGAGAGGAACAGTGCGCAGTACAGGTCCTCATTCATTTAGACACCATGGTGTAAAAAAGGACTATATAGCAGAGAGCGGAGCCAGCCGCCTATGGAGTGGGCTGAGCAAGCGAGCCTGTTCCATGCTCCCTTTATACCGCCACCACAGGGCATGGCAGGGTTAAAAGGAACCTCTCAGCTACTTTATGCTGCCCCAACATCAGGTTACCCAGTCCCAACCATGTGGGTTTTACCCTGTCCTAGTTCCTTCACATATACGTCCTACACGTGTTGTATGGTGTGGGTGATGTGACCAGAGCCCCAGCTTCAATGGTGTCCACCCTGTCCTAGTTCCTTCACATATACGTCCTACACATGTTGTATGGTGTGGGTGATGTGACCAGAGCCCCAGCTTCAATGGTGTCCACCCTGTCCTAGTTCCTTCACATATACGTCCTACACGTGTTGTATGGTGTGGGTGATGTGACCAGAGCCCCAGCTTCAATGGTGTCCACCCTGTCCTAGTTCCTTCACATATACGTCCTACACGTGTTGTATGCTGTGGGTGATATGACCAGAGCCCCAGCTTCAATGGTGTCCACCCTGTCCTAGTTCCTTCACATATATGTCCTACACATGTTGTATGGTGTGGGTGATGTGACCAGAGCCCCAGCTTCAATGGTGTCCACCCTGTCCTAGTTCCTTCACATATACGTCCTACACATGTTGTATGGTGTGGGTGATGTGACCAGAGCCCCAGCTTCAATGGTGTCCACCCTGTCCTAGTTCCTTCACATATACGTCCTACACGTGTTGTATGGTGTGGGTGATGTGACCAGAGCCCCAGCTTCAATGGTGTTCACCCTGTCCTAGTTCCTTCACATATACGTCCTACACATGTTGTATGGTGTGGGGGATGTGACCAGAGCCCCAGCTTCAATGGTGTCCACCTGTCTAGTTCCTTCACATATACGTCCTAACATGTTGTATGGTGTGGGTGATGTGACCAGAGCCCCAGCTTCAATGGTGTCCACCCTGTCCTAGTTCCTTCACATATACGTTCTACACGTGTTGCATGATGCGGGTGATGCAATATCCCATCTGTTCACAACTTATCAGCTATAACATTTCTTAGCCGCCAGGTGAGAGTATTTCATGTCCTGCACGTCTGCTCTGCTGAGTCCGTCTTTGCCCTTTACTTTCTTGACTCCATGAAATGCTCCTGGGAGACATCATGGATGAAATAACCGCACGCGTTGGTAAAGATCAGCTCGTCCGATATGGGGAAGTCACTGTATCATCATTAAACCAGGGCTTGATCTCCTTAAGATTTCTTGGGACGTTGGTACCTTAGACGAATATGGAAGCATCTTGCACCCTCTTAGTCTGTTATGAATGGTGCTGGTTCTGCAGATAAATCTTGTTCGACACTTTAGCCTTGCTCCAGAGTACACGGTGTGATGAACTGGTCAATTGTGGGGACACTAGAAACTCGCCTTATCTTACTGGAGAGCCATGGTGCGTGCCATGGATGTGGTGTAGTGCTTGCACTTTGCTTTCCCATCTGGGGTATTTCTTGGGCACATGTAGTGCTATCATATTGTTAAAGGGGTTGTCTCACTATGAGGATTGCTTTTTATGTTAAAGATGTTTCAAAAACAAGTCACTTTGCAATATGTGTCCATTAACAGTGTCCTACCTATTCCTAGATTTCCCCTCTTGTATGGGCTGCATCAGCTCCTCAGGTTGCTATAGCTACAGATCTGATTGAGCTATCCTGATAGGCTGTCAGCACTGGTTGCTATAGCTACAGACCTGGCTTCTACTGCAGCCTTGTAGAAGCCAGTAATCACGCCCCTGAATTCAAAGTGAAACCAAGAAAACAGGACTGAGGTAAGATGAATCAATGTAGTGAGACAACCCCTTTAAGGATTGTTAGCTCAATCTTATTGCCTGATGTAAGGATAGATCAACCTACCAACACGTAATGGTAGTCTACACGTTTAACTTCTTTTTTCTACACAGGCAGTGTCCGACTTACACTGTTCCCACTTACATCTGTCCCCTAGTTACAAACAGAGACTTATGGGGAATGCTGGCACTTGTAGTTCCATGTTCCACAGCAGATAGTAGCTGCAAATTCAACTACAATACAGACCTACAGTCCCTATCCCGTTTGTAACCTGGGGACTGCCTGTATAGCCAAATAAAGACGCCATCCATCGACAACTGCTTTAGTGCACAGATTAGGCTACTGCCTGTTTCAGTGAGATGCCTTTGCCTTCACTACATGGATTCATCTTACCTCAATCCTTTTTTTTTTGTTTTTTTTTTAATTATTTTTATTGAGAATTAATCACAACATTACAGTAAATCAAAGATACAATCAGATTAGTACAATGAGCCTTAAGTACACCTAGCAAGACACAATCCATGTACTTACATCTTCTCAAATTTTCAAATATATAACCTTTTCAAGTTAAAACCACAAACAATAAACAATCAATGTGAAATTACCAGCTCTATTGAATGGTTACCTCACTGAGCCCTACTTTAAGAGTCAACTCCAATTTCCAGTCTCCCCAATGATCCTGCCATCTTTTCCAGGAGATAATAGCTGGACGTGCGGAAATGGCTCATCATTTCTTTAACCCCTTAAGGACCGCGGGTTTTTTTTTGGTGACACGTTCGTTTTTCCCTCCTCGCCTTCTGAAAGCCATAACATTTGTATTTTTCCACCTACATAGACACATGAGGGCTTTTATTTTGCGGGACAAGATGTACTTTCTAATGGTGTTATTCACTATACTATAGAATATACTGGGAAACAGCAAAAAAAATTCAAGTGGGACAAATTAGGAAAAAATTTATTTTCGCCATGTTTGCGGGTATTTTGCTTTTACGGCGTTCAATCTTCGGTAAATATAATGTGTTATCTGTATTCTACAGGTTGATACACATCCGGCAATACCAAACATGTAGGGTTTCGTTATGTTTTGATACCGTAAAAAAATTCCAAACATTTTCTATTTTTGAAATTTGCACCACGGCGCCATTTTGTGCGACCAATAACTTTTTTGTACTAACAACTACGGGCGTCAGTGAGGCGGCATTTTTTTGTGGGCTGAAGTGTACTTTTTTATCGCTAGCAGTTTGGAACGCATGCGACTTTTTTGATCATTTTTATTCCATTTTTTGAGTGACGTAAAATGACCAAAAAACGCAATTTTGGCGTTTGGATTTTTTTTTCTTCTACGGTGTTCAGCGTACGGGATAAATGATGTTATATTTTTATAGATTGGACTTTTCAGATGCGGCGATACCAAATATGTGTAACTTTTTATTATTTTAATGATTTTATTTGTAAAATGGGGAAAGGGGAGTGATTTGAACTTTTAAAACTTTTTTTTTTTTTTGTACTTTAAAACTTTTTTTTTTTTACTGTACCATTTAGTCCCCCTATGGTGCTTGACCACTAGGGGGCGCGATTGTTAATACAACCTAATGCATTGCCTATGCAATGCATTAGGGTGTACAAAGATGGCGGTTTCCCCACTTCCTGTCTGCGGACGGAAGTGGGGCAAACCGGCCAGTGTAAGTGAGGGAGCCTTCACAGGGCTCCCACACCGTGTCCGGTCGTCGGATCGGCGCAGCATAGCTGCGCTGATGCCGATGACCGTAACGATCGGTGCGCGGCACCGATCGGCGTTCATTCAGACGCCGCGGCCATCTTTGTCGCGGTGTCTGATGGGTTAAACAGCGCCAGCGGGCGGAGCCACCCGCCGGCGTCGTTACCACCGGGTGTTAGTGGCGATTAGCCGATAACACCGCCGGCTGTGCGGGGGGGTCGCGGAGCAGATCCCCCTGCAAAGCCCCTTAGCGGCCCTGGGACGTACTCATACGCCCAGGGTCGTTAAGGGCTTAATGTCCTCATCCGCCAGAGATCTGACAATAAAGCTCTTCCATTTCTGGAAAAATCTCTTTGTCAGTGTATCTTTATTGGTTTCCGCCTCTATCCTATCCACCGTCATCAAATGTCTAGTTGTTACCACTATTTCCTCCTTAGTTGGGACACTTTCCTGTAACCAATGCCGTAAAATAAATTTTTTTGCTACCAAGAGTATTGTGTGTCCTACCAATGCCTGTTCCTCTCCTCTCCCAGATATCTCAGCGGGGATATAATGGAAAATAGTGCTAATCGGTGTCCGTCACCCCCCATATCTCTTTAATATATTGCAGAGTGTCCTCCCAATACACCTTTAGTTTTGGACAATGCCATATCCCATGTATAAGCTTTGCTTTGTGCAACTTACATTTTGGGCACTCCTTGCGTAAGTCGCCTTGTGAGCCAGGCGGAAAACCATCTCCCTCCATCTTTCATTTACGATGGCTTTTTTAACTTTCTCGAGGCCTTTTCTGATTTTTTTGACTCGCCTCTGGATCTCCCAATTCTCTTTCCCAAGCCCTGAAACATTGCTCTTTGGTTGAGCAAAGCCCCCTTTCACATAATGTCCTGTAAATGCCGGATAAAGAAACCAGTTGGTCTGACTGTCCTAATAGGGCATCGAACTGTCCCGGAGTTTCTGCCGCCACCGGATTTCTGACCAGTTTTTTACAAAAGGTCATGATCTGCCAATATTGAAAGTCCTGTTTTATTGTTTTCATTTTTGAATTCAGGGGTGTTTACTGGCTACTACTGGCCTGCAGTGATGAGCTGCTGAGGACACCAGGTCTGTAGCTATGGCGACCAGCACTGGCAACCTATCAGGAGATATCGAACAGGTCTGAAGCTATAGCAACCAGTACTGCCAGCCTATCGGGTGAGAGAGAACAGGTCTGTAGCTATAGCAACCAGTGCTAGTAGCCTACCAGGAGAGATTGAACAGGTCTGTAGCTATTGTGACCTGAGGAGCTGATGCAGCCCATACAAGAAGGTATATCTAGTAATAGGTAGGACACTCTTAATGGATACATATTGCAAAGTGACTTGTTTTTGCAAGATCTTTAACGTAAAAAACAGCAATCCTTGTAGTGAGACGACCCCTTTAAGAGACCCATTTGATTATAAACCGCTACAGGCAGTGCTTCATGGGAAACATATGCAAATTAACTTTACTCCAAAAAAAGGGAAAAGACGGCCTTTCTAGGTGGGTACTCTGTAAGTCAATGTCCAACCCATTAATCCCTTCATGCCATGTGCTGCAAATGTACATAGCGGCAGCATGAAGGGGGTATGAAGCAGACACAGTCGCTGAACCAGCTCTGTAACTAGTGAGTGTCGGCCGTTAGATACGGTCGCGTCTTCCGAAAGTTGCCGGAATCAGATCCTGGCTATTTTTAACTGACGCCACAGAAAATTTGACCATGGTCATTAGCGAACGGGACTGCAGTCCATTGCTGCCCAATGCCGTTCCCTTGCAATGGCAGCCGGAAGCCTCATGAAGGCCTCCATAGCTACCATGTTAGCACACCTATTACTACCTATTACTACCTATTACTACCATTGGCAGGCATAATAGGAGATGAATGGAAACAAATGTATACTGCAGTACATTAGTAGTGCAGTATGTAGTACAAGCAACCAAGTAATCGCATGTTCCAATTCCCTACGATGGACTATGGGTATTTTCACACATCGTTTTGGATCTGATTTTGGATATGAATTTTTTTTTTTTTTTTTTAAAAGTTTTAAAAAATAAATGTTAAACGTTCAGAACACCTCTATTTTGCAAGTAAAAAAGTTACACAATTGGTATCGCTACATCCGTAAAAGTCCGATTGATTTAAAAACCACATCATTTATCCTGTAGGGTGAATACCATAGAAGAAAAGAATTCCCAGTGCCAAAATTGCATATATTGCATATTTTGCATCCCCAAAAAAATTTGAAGAAAAAAGTGATAAAAAATTCAAATTATCCCAAAATGGTACCAATAACACTACAGCCCTCAAAAAACAAGCCCTTACTCAGCTCCACAGCTTGAAACATAAAATATAAATCACTTGAACTTATTAAGAAAAAAATTTATTCATAGTAGTCTTTAATGTTCTGTGCACTCGGGGTGTAGTTATAGGGGTGCAGAGGTAGCAGTCACCACTGGGCCCAGGAGCGTGAAGAGGCCTAGAGGCCCCTGTGCCACATGCGAACATACCAATAGTATTAATGGCACATGGCAGGTGGGAGCACTTTAAGGGTATGTTCACACAGCTTATGCGGTGCTTATAGTACGCACCGCAATACACCGTGTGTTTTGGAACTACGCGCTGATCAGCACGTAATTCCAAAGCACGGGGCGGCCGGCAGCCGCTCGGCCCCATTGACATGTCAATTCTCCCACCGCACGTACAATACGATCGTATTGTAGGCGCGGAGAGATGACGTGTAATCCGTAGCCCTTTATGAGAGCTATGAATTACCGTAATTGCAGCGCGCATTTCGCCTCGTATAAAGCGCAATACGTAGCGAAATGCGTGCCGAAATACGCGGCTGTTTAAGCCATGTGAACATACCCTAAAATTTAGCATTGGGGACCAGGAGCTTTAAAGGGGTTTTGCCACGATCTCATTTTATACCTCCTGCATTCAGCTCTGTGTGCTCAGAAGGGGGCGTGTGTGATTTGTTTGAATTGCATATCATGTGACCCAGCAGGCTGACATCACCAGGCCTTTCCTCTCTCTAGTCAAAGAAAGGTCTGTTTATGTAAAGCATTATGAGTAGCTGAGAGTTTTTGCCTCCAGATATAAGGGTCATAGGTTCAAATCTGTGCAGAAACCAAACCTGTGCATTTTTTTTCTCTTTATCAATGCACAGACCTCATTGAGGTCTCTTTTTAATTTATTTGCACTGTTTGACTAATTACTAAGGAGCACAGAGGACGGGAGTAGAGTGACAGCACCTGGGGTTTGAACACTCAGTAGCTGCCTGAGAGGAGAAGTGAGGTCTGAGCATGTGCGACTAGGATTGAGGAGCTCTCAGCCCTGGTCGTATCCCCTGGAGACGAGCTGTAAACAATGGGTCACTAAAGGAGCAGCTAATACACAAATGGTGCAGAATTTTTAATAATAATGAATGGTGAAAATGTTTGTTATTTCATTTGCAAGCTTCCCACGTCAATTTTACTTTGTGGCAAAACCCCTTTAAGTTTGGCTTTTCTTGTGAGGCACAACTGAGAAGGGAACTTGGATGGAGACTCACGTTCAGGGCCGTAGCTATAGGGGGTGCAGAGATAGCAGTCACTACCAGGCCCTGCAGTCTTTGGCCCCATTCACACGGCTTATTCACGCCGGATTTGCGAGCCGGATTGCGCTCGCAATTCCGGCGTGAATAAGGGGCGGGAAGGGAGCGCGGCGGGGGAGCAGCCCGCTGGCCCTATAGACAATGCATTATCTACGGCGCGTCCGCACCGTAAATAATGTGCATGTCACTTTCTCCCCGCTCAGTGGGGAATCCACTGTTCTCTATGAGAGCAGTGGATTACCGTAATTACTCAGACAGATTGGCGCCGTACTGCAGCGCAAATCCGGCGCGGTGTACGGCGCCAATCCGCGGACAAATAAGCCGTGTGAACACGGCCTTTGGGGGCCTAAACGCCCTTCTGCCACATGAGGAGGCACTAGCATTTTAAGTGGTACATGGTTTAACTTTTTGCACTAGGGCCCAGGGGATCGAAGTTACGCCTCTGCTCACGTTTTCTCCATGAGAACAGAATTTTTCTTCCTATCCTGCAATCAGTCTGGATTGTTATTTGGTGCATGGAGCTTCGTGAGTGTGGTACAACCACAGGCTGCTTATGTTTGTATGAGATGCCTTGGTCCCTCATGCTCCAATGACTGGGGAGTATGTAATTAGAAGGATATGAATATTAAGAGTGCAAATACAAGTACAATGGGTCTATTGACATAAAAACCCTAAATGTGCTCCCTCCTTCCAGACGCTTGCCATACAGGAGCAGATAGTACTATTATCTGATTGTCAGTGTAATAGAAGATGTGATAGGCTCCTGTCACCCTCTGCTGAGCACTAAGAACGGGTATTACTAGAACGCAGTGGAACTGATGAGTAGGTTTTTTTCCATTAAGTTTAAAAGAAAAACGTGATTTTTGTGTCAAAAACTAAAATCATCTCAATTGTTCAAAATCCCAACCAGACAGGCATTTGGAGGTGAATATTTTGCATTCAGTATTTACTGGCTGAATAGATGATATAAAACTGGTGTTGATAGTCCTCATAGTATTGTACAGACTGACGGCAGGTGGTCCCTGCTTGAACCTCCATCTCTGACCCCTGGTGCTTTGCTGACCTGCTTACTGTCTAAAATAGTCCATTTATTATCCTGGATATAACTATTTTTGTGGAATCAAGGTCATTTGTGAACTGCACATGCTCAAATGGCCTATAACTTTAGAACAAAGTTTTCAGAAATCAACATAAGAAACTATTAACTATAAGAAAAGAAGAGGAACTTTGTAATTTATAACTTCCTCTCCACTTTACTTACTTCTTACCTTCTTTTCCTCCCTCCTAAAGGTATCATTTAGTCTGAAAAACCTTCTGAAATGTTTTTTGTTAACAAGACTGTCAGCTGAGGGATCAGGTTGGATGCTGCCCATAGAAGTCTATGCACAAGGGAGGGGGGAGTGGATGAAGTTTCAGCGAGACCTGTCTGGTGTTATACATCATCCAAGTGCTTGATCATCTGCTTATACTGCTCAGTTTTGCTTTATCATGTTGTTGCTGGGGATGTACCATATAGATATAGGGAAACAGGATCTCCTCTTCTGTGTGTGTTGTGTATGGGAGATATCATAGCCGCTAGTCTACACCTGCTATCACAGGAATAGCTAAAAATTTAAGTTGGAGCTTGCATAGCGGAAAACTGGTGAAGATGCCAAATACAGGTTATATAATGGTTAAATATTGTACTTCTCCTCATGTGCACGCATGACGGCTCATCCTGAACGTTCATGTAGGATTTAAAGTTATGATACACTTGCTTAACCATGGTATGGTAGGGACGGCAATAATGAACAGGGTGGGACTGTGAGCTATATTCCAGCATGACTGCTCCCTATCTGCTTGTTAAAACCTGTGGTCAGACACTATGGGGGACATGTATGAAAAAGTGGCGGCCTCGACAGTCGTAGTTCTCTGTAGGTTAGTGTAGCATTTGTCAGTATGTATGAAAGGGTCTCACAGCACTTGATAAATGTTGTGAAACAAATTTATGCGCCAAAAATTGGCATAGATTGTATGCCCAGAAATGTGAATCAGCCTCACCACTATGAAATTGGTATGGATTGGTACAACAGTTCTGTGCCACATTTTGTGACTCATTCACATCATACGAATCTGGTGAGAATTGGGGCATACAAAAGTGTCGGGTCTGGCGCAGCATGTGCCAGATTTTGGCGTAGGACAGTTTATTAATCTATCAGACGAGGCTACGAAAGGGGTTTTTTTTTTTATTACAGCACAGTTCATACATGTCACACTATGATGGGTGTCCTTAAAGGGAACCTGTCACATAGGTTGTGCCCCCCTTGCTGAGGGCAGCACAAGCTAGTGACAGACCTGCTGTTCCCAGCACTGTGCAGCAGTTTTAGAGCATTTACCCCTCAAATCTTATTCATGAGTATGTGTTAGCTCCGCCCACCAAAGACTAGCCCCGCCCACTGACAGTTATTCACCTGTTTCTACCTATTCAAAGTAATAGGTTTGTCAGTTGCGGTGGGCGGGGCTAGCCTCAGGTGGGCGGGTTGGAAAAAAACTGACACTCTGAAGGACTCTTCGAATGACTCTTCTGGCTGAAAACTGCAGATTTGAGCATTAAATACACGAAAACTGCAGCATCTTACAGAATAAGGGACACAGCGCTGGAAACAGCAGGTCTGACACTGGCTTGTGCTGTCCTCAGCAAGGGGGGCATAAACTATGTGACAGGTTCTCTTTAAAGTTAAAGGGGTAATACATTAAACTGGGTTCAATGGAAATGCTGAAATCCAAAATTTTGTCTGATGAAGTTACAGGGTTTATGAGATTAGAAAAATTGGTGTCTCTTTTTCCACAAATTGTGTCATGCTTGATCATGGGTAGCGTCTGGTATTGCAGTTAAGCTACAAAAAAATGAATACTCGTCACAGCCTATGTGCAAGAATCCTGCAGTTTCCTTACAGAAAAAAAAAAGTATATTTTCCTTTTCCCAACCTCCTCTCATCCTCCCTCCTGCATCCTTATCTGTTAATTGACTCAAAAGTCACTGAAAGGTCAAGTTGCAGCTGACAATAGAAGTATATGGAGAGGGGAGGAGCGGCTCAGAGATGGTGCTCAGTGCTGGACTCACAGCTGCACTACTCCTTACTGCTGTCTATTGTCCTCCATGCTGCTGCTTGTGTATGTGTCTCCTACTTTTACTTTCTCCTCCTTCCCCTTTCAATGGTCTTATATGGGCAGCTGTAACCTGAGCTCTGAGTGAAGCCGAACAGTTTCTTTTGCAGAATGGTTCCTGTTAGTGATTTGTGACTAAGGGTATGTTCACACGGCTTATTGCAGCGTGTATAGTACGCGATGCAATTTCGCCGTGTGTTTTGGAAACATGCGCTAATCAGCGCGTAATTCCAAAGCACACGGGGGCCGGCCCCATAGAAATGCATTACTTGTGGCGCGTGTTTGCCGCTAACAATTGACGTGTCATTTCTCCCCCCGTGGTACAATACGATTGTATTGTACGTGCGGGGAGGCGATGCGTGATCCATAGTTCTCTATGAGAGCTGTGAATTATCGTAATTGCAGGGCGCATTTCGCCGCATATTAAGCGCAATACATGGCGAAATGTGCGCCGTAGTACGCGGCTAGATAAGCCATGTCAACATACCCTAAGTGAACAGATAACAATGCAGGAGGCTGAAATGGAGGCTAAAAAGTAAAGAAGGAAGTATTTTTCTCTAACAAGATGAATTCAAAAATGCCTTATTTTTGCTTGAACTTTTAAGATTTAAAAGTGACGGCCACTTCTAAATTATTTGTGCGCTCACAGCGATTGTCTCTGCCCTTTCACCACTCCTTTTTCGTTCATACAAAGTCCATTATTCAGAAGAAGGAAACAACAAGCCCAAGAGTCCTATAAAACTATGTCCAGCAAAGCTGCAAAAAATTGCTTGTGCTTTTTTACAAGCTTATAAAGTCACACGATTTCTGTGATATGTTGTAAAATCAGATTTATTTATTTTTTTTTAACTCTGCAGAATAACTTTTGCGGTCTATAATGGAGTCTAAGTTTTAGATAAATTACCCTAAAGAGAAGCTGGGTATTCAAGAAAATCCGCATTTTGAAAACTAAAAGGGAATGTGTCATTAAAAAATGACTTATTGTTTAACTCACATTTTTATGTTAAACACATTTTTTAGGAATTTTTGGTTATTTTTTTTTTTTTAATTTTTCATATCACTTTCAGTATTTTTTTCATAATCCTTAAGTCCTGCAGTTTTCACTTTGGCCACTAGGCCTAATAGTCTGAAACCTCCTGTTCTGTAGAGGGATATTTTCAGTGTCTGCTCATTATCAGTAAAAGCAGGGTCAAGCTGAAAGGAGACACCATTGTGTACAGATAACACAGAATCCACCAGTCACAAGAGGAGAGGTCACAGCTCCCCCTCTCCCCTCCCTTCACAGTGAAAACTCTCCTATACAAGTCTATGGGACAGAATCTGTCTTAAAAATCCTATGTGCATGAAGCTGCTGTTAAAGCAGTGCAAGCAAGAATGTCTTCCCCACAATCATATATAGATGGCCGAATAGAGAAATCTACAATCAGGAAATAAAACGACTGAGAGGAAAAGAATATGGATCAAGGGCTTGATTTAATAAGTAAAAAAAAAAAATTGGCGACAGATTCCCTTTAACTTCAAATTTGCTGTTCACATGGATGCAATAAACCTCGTTCTTAGATGACTACAGGCTGCTGACGGACAGATTAGGATTAGACGGATGTGTAAAAGTGATCAGCACCACCCATCTACTGGGTAAACTCGGAACTGCAGCTTTAATACTGAAAAATACAAAGGGGAAGGTGTAAATGGCTCTAGTGTGCGCCTAAGAGCATTGAGCTTGAAACGCGTCAAGGTCACACATGCGCACTCACCTCAAAGATTTAAAACAATTTAAATAAACCTTGTGTATTTTATTGGGCGCTGGATTACACATTAAACTTTTAATTACTTCGGCTCTATAAGTGCTGTGAGCAATCCGTGCACCTAATCCCACAATTATCGGTTTGGTATGATTACATGAATTAAAGCAGAACTGTGCTGCTAGTTATTATTTGGTCATTCACATGCATTTTTAAACAAAAGCCATGAAATTATAGCATTTGATAGTCCAGAAAGCCTGTTAATCTGACAGAAATACAATACAATGCGGAGTGAGGCAATTTAGTAATGACCATAAATATATATATATAATATTTTATATTTTTATAGTTTTCTTTTTTTTTTTTTTTCTTTGTGCCATTGACATGCTTACCCCATTACTAGCTGACTTGGGAACACAAAGCCAAGTTTGACCTAAAAAATGCAGATACCACTTAATGTATACCACTTAAAGGGGTTGTCTGAACATGTTGCTTCACAGAGCCAAAAGCAGCTTCAGATTCATGCGTCCTGTCTCTTCCTGGTCAGACTGTGGGTGGTTCTATAGCAGTGATTAGTATATCCGCTTTGCATTCCCAGTTCTTCTAATTGCACTGACATGCAGGAGATCTATAGAGCAGAGAGCTTCAGAGCTCAAGGTAAACAATCAAAAGTAATTAATCTTCACTCTGTTCTCTAGCTGCCGGCATCCTGTGTGCCAATCTATGGCGATGTCACTCCCTGCTTTTAGATAAGACAAAGACCAGAGAGAGAGGTGGAGAACAGGTTGGTAACCAAAGAAACCTATGTGCACTCAGAGCAGATACAATCTCTCATCTCGTCGACAAAGCCAAAATAAACAAAGCAATATATTTGGAAAAATCTTCATTTACCGTTCCCTACATGTTGAAAGCTGATCTTTTTAGTGAGACAACCCCTTTTATTTTTTGCCTTCTATTGAGTAAGGAGGAGTCTATGTACACGTCTTGTATCTACTAGAAGTGTTTTTTTTTAGCTGATATAATATACAGCACTGCTTGAAGAAATATGAATAAGTCTATGAATAAGTCTAAAGTCCTTTATATCTCATGAAGGACAATGAGCTGAGGCTGGGGAAGATATCAGGATGACCCCCCCCCCCCACCACCCTCCCATCTAAACCAGAGGTGCACAGCATGCAGCCCCCAGTGCCACTCTGTGTGGCTCCAGCCATCAGGACACACATGCTGGGTCTCTGTCCTCATAGTTCAGAAAATAATATTCAGTTTTACAGCCAAATTCCACTGATGGCACTGTTAGGCTATGTTCACACGTCATAATTGCGGGACACAATTACGCCGTGTGTTCAGGAGCTTGTGCCGATCGGCCCGCTGGCCCCATAGACATGCATTACTCACGGCGCGTAAATGCCGTGAATAATTGACATGTTACTTATCTCCCCCCGCGGCGTATTCGCCGAGCAGGGAGAGGTGGCGTAATCCATAGTTCTCTATGAGAACTGTGGATTACCGTAATGACTGGGGCGCATTTCGCCCGTATTTGAGCACAGTACGCCACGAGATACGGCCCGAAATGCACCCCATTTTAACCCGTGTGAACATAGCCTTATGGTGAGCACTATATGACTGGTACTGTTATGATGAGCACTATTATGGTTGGTACTGTTATGATGAGCACTATATGACTGGTACTGTTATGGTATGTACTGTATGAATGGCACTGTATGGTGGGTCCTATTATGGTGGGCACTGTTCTGGTGGGCTGTGTGTCAGGCACTTTATGGATGACACTGGTATGCTGGGCACTGTGTGATTGGTACAGTTATGGTTGGCACTATATGATACACTATTATAGTGGGCACTGTAATGCTGGGCATTGTGTGGCTGGCACTGTTATGTTGAGTATTATACGGTTGGTACTTTTATGGTGGGCAGTAAATGGCTGGCACTGTATAAGTGGCACTGTTATGGTGAACACTGTATGGCTGGTGCTTGTATGGTGGGCACTGTATGGCTGCTGCTGCTTTTATGGTGGGCAATGTATGGCTGGTGCTTTTACGTAGAGTACTATATGGCTAGTACTTCTATGGTGGGCACTGTATGCATGGTACTGTTATGGTGGGTATTGTTTGGCTGGCACTATAGGACTGAATGTGTCATTTTAAGAAACCTAAACGAGTAACCCACACAAGGCTGTTTCTGTATTATTCCTCGCACATTAGCAACAGTTTTACTTGAATTTCTTCCTTAAAGAAGTATTTATTCCTGGCACAATCCTGCAGATCCACAAGATAAACCATACAGATGTTTGATCAGTTCCAGACTCCAGAGAGGAGGAGATGACGGTGAGGAGGCCATATATATATATATATATGTGTTGCTGTCTTCACTGTAGTCGTTAAAAAGGCTTTACTGTAAACCCCAAAACTATAAGGTAACAGGAGCCTCATTCCGAGCAGGGAACCCCTATCCTGATCTTTGGGAGTCCCTGAAGTGGAACCAAGACCTCCTAACCACGTACAATTAATGGACCATAGGAATACCCCTGTAAGGTTAGCTGCGGCCCTTGGAAGAGGTACAATGGGGCAATGTGTGCACCCCTGCTCCAAGCCACGTTTCATTTCCGGGCATGCAGACGAGCAAGATGCCAGGCGGACCTACTACCTCTTTATTTATCTCCTCTCTAATCACGGTGTCTCTCGTTGTCTGTCTATATTTCCTGTACACAAACTACGACTGAATGTAAATTGGATGAGAAATGAAAAATGTCCCATTATCTCCCTGTAATCGGGTTTAATTGTACCTTAATCAGGTCAAGCATATGCTTATAAACTAATTAAACCTTGTGTTCTGCCTGCTCCGCCGCTCTACCCTGCTGTTACAAGTGAGGTCTCTCTCTGCTCCATTGGTGGTGCAATCACTGGCTCCTCCAGACTCTGCTCGGGGGACTGGCTCACCCCCATACCGAGCCGCTCTGTGGAGGGTGGGGACTTGATTCCTTGATTAAATTTAGCCTTATTGTCATTGATTAGTCAGCTGTGTCACGCAGGGTAAAATATGCATCCCTGATGTCTGTGCCTTTAGCAATATCTCCTGATGGCAAATGATCTGTCTCAGAGCTCTGCATTGCTCCATTAGTGCCTGTGTACATTATCTGTAAGGAGAGGGAATATACCATATCAGTCCTGGTCAGAAGAATTGGGACTTCCAGACTTTTTTTTTCACTTAAAGGGGTTTTTCCACGATCTCATTACATACCTCCTGCATCCAGCTCTTCAGCTCTGTGTGCTCAGAAGGGGGCGTGTGCCCTTTGTTTGATTTGCATATCATGTGACCCAGCAGGATGACATCACCAGGCCTTTCCTTTCTCTAGTGAAAGAAAGGTCTGTTTATGTGAGGAGCTGTGAGTAGCTACATTGTAACTCAGAGGTAAAATTTTTACCGCACAACACAAGGGTCCTTGGTTCAAATCCCTGCAGGAACAAAACCTGTGGATTTTATTTCTCTTTATCAATGCACATTCTTCATTGAGGTTTCTTTTTTTATTTATTTGCACTGTTTGACTAATTACTAAGGAGCACAGAGGATGGGAGTAGAGTGACAGCACCTGGGGTGTGATGTCTGAGCATGTCTGACCAGGACCGAGAAGCTCTCATCCCTGGTCGTATCCCCTGGAGACAAGCTGTAAACAGTGAATCACTAAAGGAGCAGCTAAGACAAAAACAGTGCAGAATTTTTAATAATAAATGGGGAAAATGTTTATTATTTAATTTTCAAACTTCCCACGTCAATTTTACTTGGTGGGAAAACCCCTTTAAGGCCTTTCTAGGCCTGGGGCTTAAGGGGTTAATCCTTCTACCATTTTGGATCAGCAGGAAAGCAGACACGGATCCCTCCACTGCCTTATACAACTAGTAAAGCAGACATTAATCCATCCACTGTCCCAGACAACTAAGGAAGCAGATGTTAATCGCTTGACGACAAGAAGAGTAGATTTTAATTATTGCTCCATTACCCTTGACCATCAGTAAAGCAGATGTTAATCCTTCCACTGTGCTAAACAACTGGGAAAGCAGACAATAATCCTTCCACTACTCTAGGCTACCAGGGAAACAGAAATTACCCCCTACATTATGCTACCCCTCTAGCATTAAACCTTTCACCAGGAAAACCAGCAGTAACCCTTCTACTGCCCCGGACCACCAGAAATGCTTGCATTAACCCCTCTTCTGCCCTGGACCCCATGGCTTGATGTTACACTCAGAAAAATACGGTAAGGGTAAATGTTCACTTAGCAGAAATGCTGTGGATTTTCTATGCTGATTTCAATACCAAACATGATGCAATTTTACAAATCTTCACTAGGTACTGTGGATTTTGTAGCCTGCAGCGTGCCAATTCCTAATGCAGATTTTTACTACCGATTTCAACAAAATGCTCATATTACAAACACAGGTTATCTAGAAATTTGACACCGAAAAATCTGCCACCTGTTTGTATAGTCAGGTTCGGACAGGCCGACAGGGGAGTAGGGAAAACCCTCTCCATCCCCTAATGAGCCTGTGGGCATGGTGGGCCCCTGGGCTGCTTTTCTGGGAGAAAGGCAAGGGAAAAAAGAGTAGAAGGATCAAGTAGGAGGGGTTCTAAAAATCAACTCCACCGGTGAACCCCAAGAATGAACCCCACTGGTGGGCCCCAAGAATGAACCCCACTGGTGGGCTCCAAGAATGAACTCCACTGGTGGGCTCCAAGAGTCAACTCCACTGGTGGACCCCAAGAATCACCTCCACTGGTGGGCTCCAAGAATCACCTCCACTGGTGGGCTCCAAGAATCACCTCCACTGGTGGGCTCCAAGAATCAACTCCAATGGTGGGCCCAAGAATCAACTCCACTGGTGAGCCCCAAGAATCAACTCCCATGGTGGGCCCAAGAATCAACTCCAGTGGCCCAGGAATCAATTCCACTGCTGGGCCCCGAGAGTCAACTCCACTGGTGGGCCCAAGAATCAACTCCACTGGTGGGCCCCAAGAATCAACTCCACTGGTGGGCACCAAGAATCAACTCCACTGGTGGACTCCAAGAATCAACTCCACTGGTGGACTCCAAGAATCAACTCCACTGGTGGCCAAATCAACTCCAGGTCTAGAGTCAACGCCACTGGTGGACTCCAAGAATCAACTCCACTGATGGTCTCCTAGAGTCAACTCCACTGGTGGGCCCCAAGAATCAACTCCACTGGTGGGCCCCAAGAATCAACTACACTGGTGGGCCCCAAGAGTCAACCTCTCTGGTGGGCCCAAGAGTCAACCTCTCTGGTGGGCCTTAGGCCCTCCAGTCCAACACTAGGCATAATTGTTCAAAATGGTGTTGAGGGAGGTTGCCATTTATCTTCCTCCCTCATTGTAGTCATTAGTGTAAATTGGGCAGGGTTACACCATATGGCAGACTTTGCCCTTAAATGGATATTCCAGTCTCATGAATTAGCTTTAAACATGTAGGAAAAGTTAAATAAAATACATTGCTGGTATAATTTTGCTTCATTCCAGAACTAGAGCTGATTTTATCTCCCACTTGCGTACACAAGCTTCCCTTGGTTACCGACCACCTCTCTCTCTGCTCTAGCAGCCCTGTGTGTGAACTTTTTTATGTTACTTGGGGTAGATTCACATCTGCGTTGGAGCATCCATTTAACAACGGACCCCACTGACTATGGCTTTCTGTGTGGTGTCCACTGTGTCAATGGAAGCGTGCTGCTCTTTTATGTTTCTGTCATTCCTGATGAAACTTGCAACAGAGATGTGAATCCATTCTAAGTGACAAACTTTAACTTTTTAGAGCTCTGTAGCCTTGTGCCCTGCTGTTTGGACCCCTCCATCACCAATGTCCCTCTAACTTGCTCAGCTAGGAACAGCAGAGCTGAAACGTCAGTTGCTGCTATAGACCCGTCCACAACCCGAACAGGAAGTAGGAGCCTGAAGCTGTAGAACCACCCAAAACCTGAACAGGAAGTAGGAGCCTGAAGCTGTAGAATTGCCCACAGCCTGAACAGGAAGTAGGAGCCTGAAGCTGTAGAACAGCCCACAGCCTGAACAGGAAGTAGGAGCCTGAAGCTGTAGAACCACCCACAGCCTGAACAGGAAGTAGGAGACTGAAGCTGTAGAACCACCCACAACCTGAACAGGAAGTAGGGGCCTGAAGATATAGAGCCACCCACAGCCTGAACAGGAAGTAGGAGCCTGAAGCTGTAGAACCACCCACAGCCTGAACAGGAAGTAAGAGCCTGAAGCTGTAGAACCACCCACAGCCTCAACAAGAAGTGGGAGCCTGAAGCGTAGAACTGCCCATAGCCTGAACAGGAAGTAGGAGCCTGAAGCTGTAGAACCACCCACAGCCTGAACAGGAAGTAGGCGCCTCAAGCTGTAGAATCGCCCACACCTGAACAGGAAGTAGGAGCCTGAAGCTGTAGAACCACCCACACCTGAACAGGAAGTAGGAGCCTGAAGCTGTAGAACCACCCACACCTAAACAGGAAGAAGGAGCCTGAAGCTGTAGAACTGTCCAAAGCCTGAACAGGAAGTCAAAGTCTGAAGCTGTGGAACTGCCCACAGCCTCAACAGGAAGTAGGACCCGAAGCTGTAGAACCACCCACAGCATCAACAGGAAGTAGGACCCTGAACAGGAAGTAGGAGCCTGAAGCTGAATGTTAAGAGCAGGATCTGTGAATCCGTCAGATGGGAAAACCCCTTCAAATCTGAAATTCTGTGGGTGTCATATATAGTGATGTTTTTAAACCACCCCACTTCTATGGTTCCTGGAGACAGGATTGCACTGACATTTCTAGTGACTTGTCCAGTTCAATTCAGTTTAAATTATACATTTTTTTTAGTAGAATTTTAAACTTCACAAACCGCCCTCTCTTCTTTCTATGTCTCTAAATGATCAGCACCACCAAATTTACCTATGTGACGAGCATTTTATTCCCCCAAATCATGAAATTGGATTTGAAGCCAGAGGTCTGCTTCGCAGAAAGAAAGAAAAATAAATTATTTTTCGAGAGCCGCTCATTTTAAAACAATTTGTGGCACTGAAGCGAAACCACTTAATCATTGCCCTCGCCGATGAAATTCATAAAGCGTGCGCAGGAAACAATAGATTCTTCATGGAAATATATTAGCCGCTGTTGACTGGGTTTTCTAATCTTCTTGGGTGGGTTCATATTTTTTTCCTGCCAAACTGCTTTATATCACAGGATAGATGTTGTGGCTGAGTGTCACGCCGCGGCCCCTGCCATGGACCATCGTGCCCATGTCTCTGCTGCGGCTCCCGGTAGGGGGGTTGCAGCGGACATGGTCTCCGCTACTAGTTACTTACCTGTCCCGGCTCCTGGCGGTACCCCCTGGCAGTTACGAGTCTGCTATCCTTCCTCCGGCTCCCTGGTGTCCCGTGCACGCATGTGCGCCCCTGCTCTGATATTTATAGGGACAGTGTCCCAATTACCTGCTCTGTGACCTGTGACCTCTGGCTACTTAAAGGGAACCTGTCACATAGTTTTTGCCCCTCTGGCTGAGGGCAGCACAAGCTAGTGTCAGACCTGCTGTTTCCAGTGCTGTGTCCCTTATTCTGTAAGATGCTGTAGTTTTAGAGCATTTAGGGCAACATTTCCCAACACGCCAGCGCCAGTTTTTCGGTCTATATTGCGCTAAAACCGCTTTTGACGCCATATTTTTTATGTAAATTAACTGTCGTACAACAAAACTAGGCGCATTATACGCCAGGAACGACACATTGTAATGCGCCTAAAAATGATGTGCGGTGCGCCTCCATAACAAAATGCACCTGTTGAGGCGCATAGCTTATCATTACAAGTGTATGTGTTAGGCGCATTTCACATACTTTTAATGATAAGCTATGCGCCTCCGTGCGTGATGTGCCTCGATAGGGGCATTACATACGCTTCCAATGATATGCTATGATTTGTGATATGATATGTAATTTGCGCTAATCGCGGCACAAAACATTTCATTGGAAGCGTATGTAAGGCCCCTATTGAGCACATCGCGCACAGAGGCGCATAGCTTATCATTACAAGTATGTGAAATGTGCCTAATACATATACACTTGTAATGATAAGCTATGCGCCTCAACAGGTGCATTTTGTTATGGAGGCGCACCGCGCAACATTTTTAGGCGCATTACAATGTGTCGTTCCTGGCGTATAATGCACCTAGTTTTGTTGTACGACAGTTAATTTACATAAAAAATATGGCGTCAAAAGCGGTTTTAGCGCAATATAGACCAAAAAACTGGCATTGGCGTGTTGGGAAATGTTGCCCTAAATGCTCTAAAACTACAGCATCTTACAGAATAAGGGACACAGCGCTGGAAACAGCAGGTCTGACACTAGCTTGTGCTGCCCTCAGCCAGAGGGGCAAAAACATATACACTGGTAATGATATGTTATGTGCCTCAATAGGCGCATTTCGTTATTGAGGCGCACAGCGCATAATTTTTAGGCGCATTATGTTTACTATGAAATCTATAACTGACGCCAGATTTTTGATATGGTCGGAATTTACAGCACAATTTACACTTATCTATTGCGCCTAAAAACTGACGTAGCACTGCCAGTTTTCGGACATCTTGCCCTTAATGCTCAAATCTTATTCATGAGCAGGTGTCAGCCCCGCCCACCAAATGATAACTCCGCCCACCTGACAGTTATTCACATGTTCCTACCTATTCAAAGTAATAGGTTTATCAGTTGAGGTGGGCGGATCATAAAAAACCAGACTCTTTTCATGACTCTTTTCTGGCTAAAAACTGCATATTTGAGAATTAAATCCTCGAAAACTAGAGCATCTTACAGAATAAGGGGCACAGCGCTGGAAACAGCAGGTCTGACACTAGCTTGTGCTGCTTGCTCTCTTTTAGCAACTTCCTGCCCTTGCTCCAGCATCAGTTCGTAGGTGTGCACCCGTTGAGCTTGAACCCGGTTTTATGAGCTCTTCCTGATTTAACCCTCATGCTGCCTGTTCATACCTGTGTTAACCCTGCGCAATCCTGTGCACCTGTTCCCTGCTGTTCCTGACATTGTACTACTCTGTTACTACCTGCTGTTATCTGCTGCTGCACCTGTGTCCTGTCTGGGACTGCTATACCTATCTGCGGCTGTATGCTGCTGTTCCCTGTCACCGCTACCACTGTCCGGTGTCCTTCGGCTACCACCTCGAGTATCACCATCGACATCTGCGGTCCGCAATACCCAGCGTTTCCGACCTCTGCCATAGAAAAACGTGACACTGAGGAGAGGCGTGGTGTAGGGTGTTAGGAGTGGGGGGAGGTGTGAGGTGTTAGGAAGCCTATCCAGTGTATGCCATCTACTGTTCATGTGTGTCTAAGCATATCCAGTGTATGCGATCTACTGTCCCTGTGTATCTAAGCATATCCAGTGTATGCCATCGGCTAACCCTGCGTATCTAAGCATATCCAGTGTATGCTATCTGCTGTTCATGTGTATCTAAGCCTATCCAGTGTATGCCATCTGCTGTCCCTGCGTAGCTAAGCATATCCAGTGTATGCCATCTACTGTCGCTGTGTATCTAAGGTTATCCAGTGTATGCCATCTACTGTCGCTGTGTATCTAAGGTTATCCAGTGTATGCCATCTATTGTCCCTGCATATCTAAGCGTAGCCAGTGTATGCCATCTGCTGTCCCTGCGTATCTAAGCGTATCCAGTGTATACCATCTGCTGTCCCTGCGTATCTAAGTGTATCCAGTGTATGCCATCTGCTGTCCCTGCGTATCTAAGCATATCCAGTGTATGCCATCTGCTGTCCCTGCGTATCTAAGCGTATCCAGTGTATGCCATCTGCTGTCCCTGCATATCTAAGCGTATCCAGTGTATGCCATCTGCTGTCCCTGCGTATCTAAGCATATCCAGTGGATGCCATCTGCGGTCCCTGTGTATCAAAGCGTATCCAGTGTATGCCATTTGCTGTCCTGCGTATCTAAGCGTAGCCAATGTATGCCATCTGCTGTCCCTGCGTATCTAAGCGTATCTAGTGTATGCCATCTGCTGTCCCTGCGTATCTAAGCGTATCCGGTGTATGCCATCTGCTGTCCCTGTGTATCAAAGCGTATCCATGTATGCCATCTGCTGTCCCTGTGTATCTAAGCATATCCATGGATGCCATCTGCTGTCCCCGCGTATCTAAGTCCCTCCAGTGTACGCCATCTGCCGTACCTGCGTATCTAAGTGTATCCAGTGTATGCCATCTGCTGTACCTGCGTATCTAAGTGTATCCAGTGTATGCCATCTGCTGTACCTGCGTATCTAAGAGTATCCAGTGTATGCCCTCTACTGTCCCTGCGTATCTAAGCGTATCCAGTGTATGCCATCTGCTGTCCCTGCGTATCTAAGTGTATCTAGTGTATGCCATCTGCTGGCCCTGTTTGTCTAAGCCTATCTCAGCCTCAGCTGTAAATACGGCCCTGCTTGGGGTAATTCACTTCTGCATGAATGAGTTGTTTTTATTTTTCTCTACATAGACACATGATGGCTTGTTTTTTGTTCGTTTTAATGGTGGCATGTAATGTACTTGGAATTGGAAGAAAATTTCTGATGGGGTGAAATGTGAAAAAAAACGTACTTGCGCCGTGTTTGCGATGGTTTTGTTGACTTTTTGGTATAAGTGACGTGTTACCTGTATTCTGCGTTGTATCGGTGGTCCAGTTCACAGCTCTGCCCCGGGCCCATAATGCTGTTAAAGGGAATGTGTCATCAAAAAATGACTTATTGTTTAACTCACTTTTCTATGTTAAACACATTTTTTAGGAATTTTTGGTTATGTTGTTTTTTTAAATTTTCCATATCACTTTCAGTATTTTTTTTAATAATTCTTAAGTCCTGTAGTTTTCACTTTGGCCACTAGGCCTAATAATCGTCTGACACTTCCTGCTCTGTTTAGAGAGCTTTTCAGCAGTGTCTGCTCATTATCAGCACAAAGAGGGTCAAACTGAAAGGAGACACCAATGTGTACAGATAACACAGAATCCACCAGTCACAAGAGGAGATGTCACAGCTCCCCCTCTCACCTCCCTTCACAGTGAAAACTCTCCTATACAAGTCTATGGGACAGAATCTGTCTTAAGAATCTTATGTGCATGAAGCTGCTGTAAAGTCTCTCTCTGACTGCTGTTAAAGCAGTGCAAGCAAGAATGTCTTCCCCACAATCATATCTAGACGGCCGAATAGAGAAATCTACAATCAGGAAATAAAAATGACTGAGAGGAAAAGAATATGGATCGGAGGCTTGATTTAAAAATTGGTGACATATTCCCTTTAAGAAGGTTCTGTGTATACCAATGAGTTCCCTTGGTCTCTGGACTGTCCTGGGCCTGAAATGAGTAAGGGTACGTCCACACGACAAATGTTCACACTCGTCAGATTCTGAATCCTTAAACCGCATCATCCCGTGAGTATTTTGATGTGGTTTTCAATGTGGATTTTAGGTTGGTTTTTTTTTTTTCGGCCAAATTTACTGTCAAGACACGAGTGCCACTCATCTCTAGGAGGTTTTAGACGTGGATCCAAATTAGAAATATTTGGAATGTGTTTTTCCGCTTGAAGTACGGCAGATTATTAAACACAAAGTTTTTTGGAAAAACTTTTTTTTTAAATCCGACCTCAAGAAAGTCCGAGTCGTGTGGACGACAACTGGGATTTTTAATTGAGGTCTATGAGGATGGTTTACGGTCGGATTTTTACGGTTTTTAAAACCTGAATCCGCGGGAAAATCCGACTATAAAATGATTGCCCTGTAGACCCTATGGCTATGTTCACACAGCGTAATGTACAGTACGTCCGCAATTAAGCTGGGTGCTTTGGGAGCCGTGCTCATACGTGCGTACTTTGGCGTGGGGGGGCTGGCAGCCCACCGGCCCCATTGACATGCATTACTCGCGGCGCATATTTGCTGCAAGTAATTGACATGTCACATCCCCCCCACGCGTACAATACGAGAGCGGGGAGAGGAGCGTTCTCTATGAGAACTATGGATTATCGTAATTTCGGTGCGCATCTCGCTCATATTAGAGCGCAAATACGTGGCAAAATGCGCGCCAAAGTTACGCCTTGTGAACATACCCTATATCTGCAAAATAGTTTGAGAAGTTCAAGGTAAGGTTGGAGGGTAATAAGACCAAGAAGACCTGTGAAGCAACCCGATCCCACCCCACCTTGGCTTGTAATCTCCTCATGCGTTCCTTACTTTTGTTCCCTCCGCTTTTTTTGGCTGGAGCCATTTCTGTGCTTTTTAAGTGTTCATTAGAGCTGAAGAGCGCCTTTATTAAGTTGAGTTCTCCTTGATGGCTTATAAACTATTCAGTAGAGTTAATAATTTATGTTTCTCAAAAGCCATTTCATCATCTACAAGTTACCTGCACCTCGATGAACAGCAGGACGTGAAAAGAAGAAAATGCCCCGTGTCAAATTTTACTTTGCTCTCTAAGTAGCAGCAAAAAAAAGCAAAATGAGACAAGTTTAAAGTGTGGCAGACGTGTGCAGAAGGTCCGTACAACTGAGGTCAGACTGGCCCACCAGAATATCCTCCCCTGACATATAATAGCCCTGATAGCAAGGCCTCAGAGGTCTAGCAGAAGACAACCTCATTTGGTGATGACTTTAAAGGGGTTGTCTCACTACATTGATTCATCTCACCTCTGTACTGTTTACTTGGTTTCATTTTGAATTCAGGGGCGTGTTTGCTGGCTTCTACAAGGCTGCAGTAGAAGTCAGGTCTGTAGCTATAGCAACCAGTGCTGGCAGCCTATCATGAGAGATTGAACAGGTCGGTAGCTATAGCGACCAGCATTGGCAGCCTATCAGGAGAGATCAAACAGGTCTGTAGCTATAGCGACCAGCATTGGCAGCCTATCAGGAGAAATCAAACAGGTCTGTAGCTATAGCAACCACTGCTGGCAGCCTATCAGGAGAGATCAAGCAGGTCTGTAGCTATAGCGAACTGAGGAGCTGATGCAGCCCATACAAGAGGGGATATCTAGGAATAGGTAGGACACTGCTAATGGACACATACTGCAAAATGACTTGTTTTTACAAGATCTTTAAGATGAAAAACCGCAATCCTTGTAATGAGACAACCCCTTTAAAACCAATTACCTGATATCCTATTACACTTTGCATATATGATTACTTTACAGTGGACTTACTAAAATTACTTCAAGGAGTATTGCCATTTCATTGATTGGCTTTGAACATGTAGGCAAAGGTGAAGAAAGACTATTGCCAAATACATTGATGTACTGATTTTGCTTCATTTCAGAGCCAGAGCAGTTCTTATCTTCTGCTTGCTTACAGAAGGTTTCCTAGGTTGCCGACCACCTTTCTCTGCTTTAGCAGTGTCCAAGATGGTGACCTCACTTCCTGCTGTGTCTTATCAGCAGCACAGGAGCTTGTTTATGTTTCTTACCGATAAGGGTATGTTCACACGGGGTAATTTCGGTGTGCATTTCGTGTCGTATTTATGCTTTAATACGGGCGAGATGCGCGCGACAATTACGGTAATCCATAGCTCTCATAGAGAACTATGGATTACGCCTTCTCTCCCCGCTCGTATAATACGATCGTATTATATCGCGGGGAGATAAGAGACATGTCACTTATTCGCGGCGCTTTTGCGCCACGAGTAATGAATGTCAATGGGGCAGCTGATCAGCGCGAGCTCCCGAAGGACACAATGTACTGCGACATGTACAGTACGCGCCGCAGTACATCGTGTGAACATAGCCTAAATGTTAACCCTTTAGAGCTCTGCAGCCTTCTGCCCTGCTTTTTAGACTGTTCCATCACAAATGTCCCCTAAAAAAAAAGTTTTAAAAAAGTATAAATAAGCTCACAGATTTTCTCAGTTAATGGTGATTCATAGGATATACAAATCCTGGCTCTGTTATATAAGATTGGTCTAAGAGCTGACTCTAGCTGCCCGCACAGGGCCAGCTTTTCCATTGGGCACACTAGGCAGTTGCCCGGAGGCCCCACAAGTATAGGGGCCCCAGGTGGGGTATGCTTGTCCCAGGAATACATGAAACATATCCAGGATCCTTTGGTTGGCTTTGCTTATTTTACTGTTCGTGTGTTTTTAGGATGTGCAAACAAATAAAAACCATGGTGGAGAAGGGAGTCAAAGGCTCCCTGCCCTGCCAAATAGTCTTATAGGCTGCAGGCTGCCGGAGTCCAGACATCGGTGGCGTGAAAATATGGTTGCATTTGGGGGTTGATAGAGGCATGACCTAGTGTGATGTCATGTATTTGGAAAGGGCCCACTGCAGTGCTCTGCCCAGGGGCCCATAATGCTGTTAAGACAGCTCTGTGCCCACGTTGTGTTGGCAGGAACTCGCGCGTCATGCATATGTTCTGGAAAGATGTCTTAGGTGTTATACACAAATATGTAGCTTCGCTACGGTTCTAGTGCGCCCCGCATGCCCCCGAGATCGGGCGCAGTACAAAGCACCGCAGGCGCAATGTAATACGCCCGATAATGCCGTGCGGGAGATTTAAAAATGTATGAACGGGGCTGCGCCTGATGTCGGGATGTAAAGATGCCTAATACCTAGTGCAGCCCCGTTCATACATGTCGCCTCATATGTCCCCCCAAAAAAAAAAGCAGCATTTTTTATTCCTCAGCGATTCGTTTCCATAAAACTAGAAAACCCCTTCCAATGGTGGCCATGTTCCCCTGTCGGTCTTCTGTGGAATAATCACTTCCTCTGGTTGTTTGCTTCATTATAACGCATTTCCTGATTAGCATAAGTTTCTGTTCTATATTTTAGGAACAAGATGTACGCAATTTGTGACTTGTTTGTCTAAATTAAATTTTGGGCTTGATGCAGCCTGGAGCCTCCCCAAATTCCAGCAGAAATATTTCTACCGACTGCTTAGAAGATGCTCTGGTTTCCGAGCGCTGAGATTTTGGAAGGCGATAAATCTGGAGAGCATCCGAGTCCTTGCAGGGGGTGCTCTAAAAATACATGTTTAATGTCTTTCTATATTTATATTTAATCGCTTCCCGTTTGTCTTTATCTCCTCGTCAGGAGAGCGTTCACTGACCCACTGCTCAGAGGATGTGAAATGCTTCCTGGACAGATACAGATTATTTTTTGGGTCTTTTTTTTATTTCTGTGAAGTTAGTGCTGACATTAAACGGCTTTTCAGAAAATCATGTTATAGGTCACAGCTTCTGAATCACATCTTGACGTATGGTCTCCAGGCAGACCACCGCTGAGGACGTAACCCGAGCAACAAGGAAATATTAACTCATAGCAGCTAGCCCTCTGAAGGCTCGTCCAGTGGTATATGATATTGGACTTGGATTCCTGGGGCCCCCCCAGTGGAGCGGATTCCTTGGGCCCCCCATTGGAGCGGATGCCTGGGGCCCCCCAGTGGAGCGGATGCCTGGGCCCCCCAGTGGAGTTGATTCCTGGGGCCCCCCAGTGCAGTTGATTCTTGGCGCCCACTAGTGGAGTTGTTTCTTGGGGCCCACCAGTGGAGTTGATTCTTGGGGTCTGCAGGTGGAGTTGATTCTTGGGGCCCACCAGAGGAGTTGATTTTTGGGGGCCACCAGTGAAGTTGATTCTTGGGGCCCACTAGTGGAGTTGATTCTTTGGGCCAATCAGTGAAGATGATTCTTGGGACCCACCAATGGAGGTAATTCTTGGGACCCACCAGTGGAGTTGATTCTTGGGCCCACCAGAGGAGTTGATTTTTGGGGGCCACCAGTGGAGTTGATTCTTGGAGCCCTCTAGTGGAGTTGATTCTTTGGGCCCACCAGTGAAGCTGATTCTTGGGGCCCACCAGTGGAGGTAATTCTGGGGCCCCAGCAGTAGAGTTGATTCTTGGGCCCACCGGTGGAGTTGATTCTTGGGCCCAACAGGGGAGGTAATTCTTGGGGCCCACTCGTAGAGTTGATTCTTTGGGCCAATCAGTGGAGTTTATTTTTTGGGGCCACCAGGTGAGATGATTCTTGTAGCCCACCCTTCAACTACTGCACATGACTGCACATCTCTTGATTTCAGCCTCGGTTTCTCTGCCTTTCTCTCTGAAAAGCACCCCCATCCCTGCCAGGGACCCACCTTGCAAAGGGGCCCAACAGGAGTTTCTTCTGCTCCCCTGTAGGCCAGTCTAGACCTGCATACAAATAAAGCTTAAAAAGATAGAATTAGCAAGAAGACCTTTTCAACCTTATGAACTATGTTGCCATGTGAACATCATAGTAGGGGGTTACCCCTGCTCCCCTGTAGGCCAGTCCAAGCCTGGCCGGTGTACTGCTGCCTCCCCTTTACCGTCCAGTCCAAACCTTTCCATGTGTAGTGGCTCTCTGACCACCCAGCTCTATTCTAGTGAATGTGGCTAGATGCAGTTCTCCCAGCTACTCGATCATGCAAGGATCCTGTTAGCCCCTTTATTCATAGAATGAGTGGGGGGTTCCCTAGTGATCTGCCAAAACTTTTTAAGCTTTAAACTTTATGGTGTTCAGCTGGTTACACTTTGTGTTAGTTGTGCATTTTTCTAACATACTTGCATGCATACCGCTATCACAAGATCTCTGCTTGCTGTCAGTAAATGCAAGCATTCATGTTTATATTAAAAAACTGAAGACTCATATCTCGTCCACGCAGGGTCAGGACGATTGGGTAGGCCGAGGTAGGCAATCGCCTAGGGTGTCAGCCGGGAGCCTAATGAAGGTTTATAGATGGAAAACTTTTTACAGTTGGGTTTTTGCAGATTCTGAATACCAAATCCACTTAAAAATCTGATCAAAACCAGTGGTGTGCAGATGAGGTTAAGATCACACAAGCTTCTGTGGTTACGAACATCTCTCTCCCCCACCTATGTCTGCTCTCTAATCTCTCATTGCTCTAAGCTGCTGTCAGTCATTC
Organism: Phyllomedusa bahiana; assembly: GCA_025379985.1. Lineage (NCBI taxonomy): Eukaryota > Metazoa > Chordata > Amphibia > Anura > Hylidae > Phyllomedusa > Phyllomedusa bahiana. The sequence continues at coordinate 57,762 of JAODAL010003648.1, forward strand.
AGTCGTCCATGGTGAGTCACCTCCTGCAGAGTCTTATCTCTAGTAACAGACTCTGAAAGCTTATCATTTAGCTAAGTAAACACCCTGTAGAACCCTGCAGCCTGAGTACTACACTTTATAAATCTCTTGCACTCATTGTCAGTGTAACAGGAATAGCTAGTAGTATAATGTTGTCCCATGTTAGCCATATAAAGCAGTAGAAGAGTGAAGATTTCTTCACTCTTCTACAGATGTCTGTAGATTTCTTCACTCTTCTACAGGAATAGCTAAGAACAGCAGAGCTGATGTGTCAATCACTGCTAAAAACCCACCCAGACCCTGAACAAGAAGTGCGAGTCTAAAGCTGTCTGTGGCTCTGTGAAACTGCATGGTGAGAAAACCCCATTAAAGGAAATGTGTCATCAAAAAATGCCTTATTATTTAACTCCTGTTTTTATGTTAAACACATTTTTTTTTTAGAATTTTGGGTTATGTTTTTTAAAATTTTCCATGTCAATTTTAATATTCTTTAAAAATTCTTAAGGCCTGAAATTTTCAATTTGGCCACTACGGCTAAAATTAGTCAAACACTTCCTGTTCTGTAGAGAAAGATTTTCAGTAGTTTCATTATCAGCACAAGCAGGATTACACTGAAAGGTGACACCAATGTGTATAGATAACACATCCACCCTTTACTACAGGAGATGTCACAGGTCCCCCCTCTCCTCCTCACTGCACACTGACTTCTTCCCAGGTCACAGAGCATGCCCAGAAAACTCTCCTATAGAAGTCAATGGGACTGAGTCAGTCTTAAAGGGGTTGTCTCACTATAAAGATTAGCTTTCAAAATGTAGGGAACAATAAATGAAGACGTTTTCCAAATATATTGCTTTGTTCATCTTTTTTTGTTAAGGAGCTACAAATGATTTTATCACCTTCTGAGGGCTCTCTGGTTTCTCTAGTGACCGACCTGTGTACTTCTCCCCCCCCTGCTGTTTGTTCTATCTGATAGCAGGCAGTGATGTCATCACACAGGTTGCAGCCAGCAGTGAGAGCTTGTGTGTTATCTGATCTTTCAGACAAAAGACAGTAATTACTCTACCGTTTACATTAGCTCAGAAGCGTCTCCTGTCCTGGTAGAAGGTAATTTAGCTAATCTAGACTAATAAACATAATAAACAGAGAAGTCTGAATACACAGAGCTCATATGCTAATTACAGACAGCTTGACCAGGAAGTGACAGAGCAAAGCAGCATTATTTCATTCATGCATCCTATGAAACTTTGAGATGCTGTAAAGCATCTCTCTAAATGCTGTTAAAAGCAGTGCAGGAAAGATCGCCGCCCCAATAATCCTATACAGACAGCAGAACTGTCTGTATCCTATACAGACAACTGAGAAATCTGCAAGCAGAAAATTAAACCGGCTAAGAAGAAAAGAATATGGATCAGTTTCTAATTTTAAAGGGGTTTTGCCATGAAGTGAGTTCCTTACTTCTTATCTGCTCAGGAAATATAAACAAAGCATGCTGAGTCCATGAACGGCCTCCCGGGGGTGAGAGGGGAGGGTGAGCAGAGAGCGAGGAAGCAGGGAGCGTCTCTAAATTTTTTACTCAAATAAAACATTAAAAACAGTGGATTCTCTATACAGAGACAGACCATACATGCACTTTCTCCCCACCCCCTTGCAAGCTCCTTCATGTTCCCTGTCATCAGATAAGAAGTGCAAACACCCCAAGCGCGGCCAGATCAGCTCTTGTCAGTGTCCTGGTTGTGTCTAATGTAAACTTTCAGGAAACTAAGGGGGATTGAGCAATGCTGTAGCTCTCACAGACTTCACTTTTTGTAATCACATATATTTAGAAAAGTGATCCATTTTGGAGGATCCCACGTCAACATTACATCGTGGCAAAACCCCTTTAAGTAAAAAATAAAAAAATTGGCGCCAGATTCCATTTAAGCATTGCAGCATACGGCATGCAGAAACATAAGCAACCGCGCCTGCATTCTCTTTATTATTATTATTATTATTATTATTATTATTTTTTTTAAAGCGCCATTGATTCCAGGGCGCTGTAAAATTCGAGGGGTTCCATACTTACATAAGTCAAACGAGTACAATGATAAGTGATTAATGACAATTGGCACGACAAAAGGGAGAGGGGACCCTACCCGCGAGGGCTTACAATCTACAAGGAGGGGGAAAGAGACAGGAGGTGAGGGGCAGACATGTCTGTATGGATAAGTGACAAGTTTAGTGAAGGTTATAGGCAAGGCTGAAGAAATGGGTTTTCAGGGTGCTTTTGAAGCTGGTGAAAGTGGAGGAGAGTCTGATGTGTTGGGGGCAGTGAGGTCCAGAGTGTGGGGGAAGCACAGGAGAAGTCTTGGAGACGTTTGTGTGAGGAGCTGATAAGGGGAGAGCAGAGGACAAAGTCCTGTAAGGAGCGGAGGTTGTGTGAGGGGAGATATTTGGAAATTAGGGCAGAGATGTATGGAGGGGAGAGGTCATGGAGAGCCTTGTAGGTCAGGGTTATTAGCTTGAAGTGAATACGTTGGGCAATGGGCAGCCAGTGAAGGGATTGGCAGAGGGGAGAGGCAGAGGAGTAGCGAGGAGAGAGGTGGATAAGACGGGCAGCAGAGTTAAGGATGGATTGGAGGGGAGCGAGGGTGCTAGCTGGGAGGCCACAGAGAAGGATTTTGCAGTAGTCTAGGCGGGAGATGACAAGGTCATGGACCAGCATTTTTTGTAGTGTCATAGCCGAGGAATGAGCGGATGCGAGAGATGTTTTTCAGGTGGAGGCGGCGGGCAGAGGCGGGGTTTGGATGGGGGGGTTTGAAAGATAGAGCGGAGTCTAGGATTACCCCAAGGCAGCGGACTTGCGAAACAGGTGAGAGAGTGTAGAGCCGTTGACTGTGATAGAGAGATCAGGGGCAGGGGTAGAGTTGGATGGTGGAAAGATGATGAGTTCAGTTTTCTCCACATTTAGTTTTAGGGGGACGTGATGAGAAGAAGGAGGAAATGGAGGACAGACAGTCAGGGATCCGGGAGAGTAGAGAAGTGACATCTGGGCCGGAGATGTAGATTTTGGGTATCGTCAGCATTACAGGTGGTAATGAAAGCCGTGGGGAGGCTATGAGCTGACCGAGGCCAAAGAGTGTAGATAGAGAAGAGTAGTGGACCCAGGACTGACCCCGGGGGACACCAACAGAGAGAGGCCGGGGGAGGGGTGGAGCGAGAATGAGGGACGCTGAAGTCCGATCAGTGAGGGACGAGGAGATCCAGGAAAGAGCCAAGTCTGTGATGCCGAGGAGGAGAGGAAATTTTTAGCAGGAAGGAATGGTCGACAGTGTCAAAGGCAGAGGGCAGGTCTAAAGGGGGAGAGCACAGAGTATGGAGAAGGCAGAGGAAGGTCAAGAGGAGGAGCACAGAGTATGGCATGAGCTTAGCAGTTGCTAGGTCGTTGGTGACCTTGGTTAGGGCGGTTTTGGTAGAGTGGTGGGGCCAGAAGCCAGATTATAGCGGGTCGAGGAGAGAGTTGGAGGAGAGGTCGGAGGACAGTTGAAGATGGACGTGCTGCTCGAGGAGTTTGGAGGCAAAAGGGAGCAGTGAGATGGGGCGATAGTTGGATAGAGAGGGGGTCAAGGGTTTTTTTTTTTTAAGGATTGGAGTGATAGTGCATGTTTAAAGGCGGAAGGGAAGATGCCCGGGGTTAGGGCGAGGTTGTAGAGATGGGTGAGGGCTGGGATGAAAGAAGCCCCTGAGGTCTGGGGTGAGGTGGGATGGCAGTGGGTTTCCCGACTACAGGGAGGGAGGTTGGGATTTGGACAGTAAAAGAGGTGAGCTTGCATGAGTGACGTGGGGAAGCAAGTTAAGGGGGAAGAGCAGTTTGCAAGGGTAGAGGAGGGTGGTGGGGACTGCGGGCTGAAGCTTTCTCTGATGTGGTTGATCTTCTGAAGGAAGTGAATGGCAAAGTTGTCTGCTGAAGGAGGGATGGGGGAGGAGGTGCTGGTGGATGGAGAAGAGAGTTGAAGATTTTGAATAATTGTCTGGGGTTGTGGGACAGGGGGGATATTAGAGTGGTGAAAGTAGTCCTGTTTGGGTAGAGGCGAGTGCGGACTTAAAAGTCTGCCCGTGAGTGTTTGTATAAGGCAAAGTCATCAGTGGAGTGAGTTTTCTTCCAGCAGCGTTCAGCAATTCTGGAAGCACGCCTCAGCTGTTTGGTGGAATCTGTGTGCCAGGGTTGTCTGTTCATTTTGCGGGTTCTGTTGTGTGTGAGAGGAGCGACTGAGTCAAGGGCGGTGATGATTAAAGCCACTTTCAATTTTATATGAAATTGAAAATATATAAAGGAAATGATGCCGCCGTCCCCGTACAGTCTGTTGTGCGTTACTATTGCCGTGCTCACAAATTACCCTGAAATAAACATTATTTAGATGCGATAAGTCTCCCGTATTTTGTATCTTGATAAACCTCTGAGACGGAGCTGAGCAGAGTTATTAGTTATTGTGGAATAACTGGGGGATTGGAGCTTTGCAGCCGGTTTGCAGCGCGGCGCGGGATTAGACGAGAGTCTGAGGACTAATCAGTCACCGCGCCCAGTCAGTCTGATCTCAAATATCTCTACCTGTGGAGGATGGGTCACCGAGTGCAGGCCCAGAGGATCGGCCTCATCCCTGCCTCGCACTCGCACCGTCTCACATCTTCATTTTGTTTAGTAGATAAAAAGGATCAATGATCCTTGTGACATTCAGAATGAGGATTTCAGATTTTCTGCACGGTCTGTCATTCGCTGGGAAATGTCATGTAATGCAGAGCACGAGCCGCGGTATAACTCAGCCGGGCCTCGCGTGTCGCTGTATGTAACGTAAGCAGCCATCCGTGATGTCACTGATGAGTGGCGCTCTGGCATCACCATAGGTGACGCTCCTAACCTGCTATAATATGGAATAGATTGTGTTGGTTTAGAATAAATTCATCAACACTGAGATACCCAAAATCTGCATCTGTGTCTGAATACAGTGACGACAGGGGAAGATCTCTCCTCAGGGAGAGCACCATATAGGTGTGTGGAGATTTGAAATGGCCTTTTGCACTCCAAGAAGCATCTGCATATCACAAGGCATTATGGGAAAAGAGGTGAGAAGCTTGACCGTCCTCTATGGGATGTAACAAATCCTCAATTTGCTTTTGACTCACTGAGTCTTTAAAAAGCAAAAGGGATATTTGCCAAGCCACCATCACTCATCTGTATACAGCTGATTCGGGGTTTTGCCCCTCGTCAGTACAGAGCAGAGCGATACTGGCTGGCTGGGTGGGAGGCAATGAGTGGCTCAGAAAGAGGAAGATATTCTATTCCCGTTTATGAGCCACTTATTATTCTATGTCCTGTACTGCTCTTACATGTGTTAGTGAGGTGAGGTGCATGCAGTGATTGGGGGTCTAGTAGCGCCTCTTTACAGTGCAGTGCGGTACTACATGTCCTGAACTGCTCTTATATGTATAAGTGAAATGAATGCAGTGAATGGGAGTCTAATAGCGCCTCTCTACAGTACAGTGCGGTACACTGTCTGTTCTGCTACAGTTAGAGGTGCAGCATGATTGGCGGTCTAGTAGGCCTCTCTCAGTCGTGCGGTCTACATGTCCTGTACTGTCTTACATGTAATAGTGAGGTGCATGCAGTGATAGGCGGTCTAGAAGCACATCTCTACAGTACAGTGCGGTACTACACATTCCTGTACTGCTCTTAAATGTATTAGTGAGTGCATGCAGTGATTGGCGTCTATAGCGCCTCTCTCAGTACAGTCCAGTACTACATTCCTGTACTGCTCTTACATGTGTTAGTGTGAGGTGCATGCAGTGATTGGCGTCTAGTAGCGCCTCTTTACAGTGCAGTGCGGTACTACATGTCCTGCACTGCTCTTATATGTATTAGTGAGATGCATGCAGTGATTGGGAGTCTAATAGCGCCTCTCTACAGTACAGTGCGGTACTACATGTCCTGTTCTGCTCTTACATGTATTAGTGAGGTGCATGCAGTGATTGGCGGTCTAGTAGGCCCACACTACATAACAGTGCGGTACTACACATCCTGTTGCTTACTGATGTGAGGTCAGCAGTGATGGCGTCTAGACGCCTCTCTACAGACAGGCGTACACATGTCCTGCACGCCTACTGTATAGTGAGGTGCATGCAGGATTGTGGTCTGTAGCGCCTCTCTACAGTACAGTGCGGTACTACATGTCCTGAACTGCTCTTACATGTATTAAAGAGGTGACTGCAGTGATTGGCGGTCTAGAGCACCTCTCTACAGTACAGTGCAGTACTAGATGTTCTCTACTGCTCTCACATGTAATAGTGAGGCACATGCATTGATTGGGGGTCTAATAGCGCCTCTCTACAGTACAGTGTGGTACTAAATGATATAGAACATGTTGTACCGTAGTCAGATTTCCATACAGCCCATGTACTGGGCCGCCGGGAATCCAAAACCCAACCACTTTTTTGCGCGAAAAAACGGCGGTGCGCCGCGGTCCATCGATTTGAAAATGCCATTGGATTTTGGGTGGCATTTTCAGATTGCTGTGTAGACAAAGCCTTATACATGGATGCAATCGGCAATATCAATTTTTAGTTCAGTTCAAAATATCAGCACTAAATGCGGTTTTCAAGGTCCAAAAACTTTGCTGCACGACTTGTTTTTTTAGATTGCATTATGAAGTGCATCTCGGGATACAGGCGGATAAGAAAGTCTCCAATAAACTTGGTGTTGTCACCTGCAGGACGTTCAGAACGAAGGTCTATTACTGCGCTCATGTATCTACTTCATCCACTGACCGGGAGAGTTATCGCTGCTAGAAAACATTGCGCTCAGCTGCAGACTTGACATGTGAACATAAATTTACAGGGAGCTTACAGTATGGGGCCTTTGTGCCTGGCAAGGCGTAGGAGAGGAAATTACTGTACGGTGAAGGCTGATGGATCGCTGGAACCTTTTCTATGACATTCATACTGTCAGGTGCGCACAGTGTTAAGCGCACCTTTTCAGGGGAAAAAATCATTTGCAACCTTTTCAGATTCAAATTGTAAAATAACACGGATAAAATTTGTCAATTCAGACGTTAACTGAACTACGTCTCCCGAGATGCCCCCCAGCCGCAGACTTATTGCTACAGATTTCTTCATGAACCAGTAAGACACATGAAAAAATTAAACTATAATATTGGTTATTATGCGAAAGTGGCATCATGCTTACAGTGGGTACGGAAAGTATTCAGACCCCTTTACATTGTTCACTCTTTCTTTCATTACAGCCATTTGGTAAGTTCATTTTTTGGCTCATTAATGTACACTCTGCCCCTCCCCCCCATCTTGAAAGAAAAAAAACACAGAAATGTAGATATTTTTGCAAATTTATTAAACAAGAAAAACTGAAATATCAGACGGTCATAAGTATTCAGACCCTTTGCTGTGACACTCAGATTTAACTCACATGCTGTCCATTTCCTTCTGATCCTCCTTGAGATGGTTCTACTCCTTCATTGGAGTCCAGCTGTGTGTAATTAAACTGACAGGAAAGGCACACACCTGTCTATATAAGACCTCGAAGCTCACAGTGCATGTCAGAGCACATGAGAATCATGAGGTCTAAGGCAGGGCTCGCCAACTCCAAGTCCTCAAGGCCCACCAACAGGTCATGTTTTCAGGCTCTCCCACAGAATGCACTGACAAGAATTATATCACCTGTGCAATACTGAGGAAAACCAGAAAACATGACCTGTTGGTGGGTCTTGAGGACTGGAGTTGGAGACCCCCTGGTCTAAGGAACTGCCCAAGGGGCTCAGAGACAGACTTGTGGAAAGGCACAGATCTGGCCAAAGTTACCAAAGAATTTCTGCAGCACTCAAGGTTCCTAAGAGCACAGTGGCCTCCATAATCCTAAAATGGATTTCCGCAGGACCAATGTACTGGGCCGCCGGGAATCCGAAATCCGCCCACGGCGGCTCTGTCAAGCAATTTGAAAACACTATCGGATTTTGGGGGGCATTTTCATGTTGCTGTGTGGTCATAAATGTTCAGAAGCCTACTCAGTCTATAAGAAATATAGAGGCGTACAGTCGAAGAAAAGGAGGAGGGATGTGCAGCTGCAGTTCTACTGTCTCTGTGTCTGTGAGACTGCATAAGGTGAGACGACAGGGGAGTAGCAGAGGTATGGTTAAAAGCTGTGTGTTCTGTACCTATGAGATCTGATTGACTTGTATTGCTCTTAGGTCAGTACCACATGTGTTATTACATCCCAAATGATGTTCCATGAAAGGAACAGAAAACCGAAAATAAAAGTAAAAAAATTGCAACAAAATTTGCATTAGTTGGTGCAGGTTTTAAAGATGCAGATTCCTTTACAGAGCTGTTGTTAATTTAGCTGCAGATTTTGCAGCTGATCCAACCTGTGTGAACTTACCTTTTACAGGGTGCAGTTTGGGTGCATTTTTCGTGCATTTTTTTCTCTTGCAGTACTGCTTTGCGGTTTTTGATGCGTTTTTCGTGCAGAAAAGTACCGCATTAACGGCTGTGCCTTTTTGAACAAAAAACGCATCCAAAAATGCTCTGTGTGAAAGCACTCAAAAGGGCCGTTGACACGGCTTATTTTGGGCACGGATTGCAGACGTATTGCGCGCCGTACTGCGCTGCAATACGGCTGGAATCCGACCCAGTCATTACGATAATCCCCAGTTCTCATCGAGAACTATGGATTCCGTTTCCCCTTCCCTCTCGGCGAATCCGCCAGGCGGGGAGAAAGTGACATGTTCATTATCCCGGCGGGATACGCGCCGTGGATAATGCATATCTATGGGACCGGGGAGCTGCGCCCCCGCCCCGCCCCTTATTCAAGCCGTAATTGCGGGCGAAATCCGTCCCTGCAATAAGCTGTGTGAACCGGCCCTAAGGGTTCCATTACACATAGGCGTGCACTCCTGATTGCTGGGCTGCACCTGGACTTGCTGATGTTTCAAGATGCATCACACTAGTTGGTGGTAAAATGGCACCCACATCTGTTAAGACATGTGTAGCACCTTAAGGCTGCGTTCACACAGAGCGTTTTTGTTGCGTTTTTTAACTGGATCTGGGTGCTTTGACACAGAGCTTTTTAGGTGATTTTTTTCCCTTGCAGTACTGCACAGTGATTAACTGCCTTTATAACCAGCAAACACCTTTTAGTTATCTAAATTGTTTGGAGAGGTGTTAAAGGGAACCTGTCAGCTACCCAAATGATGGGCAGCATGAATTAGCTGCAGGTTACCCGATGCTAACACTGTGTGTTTTACCCCAAAACGCTGCAGAGTTCCCAGGTAAAACACCCAGTGAAGTTAGGCTGGGCACGGGAGAGATGAGGCCGGTATGAGGCTTCTCCCCGCCCCCTCAGCTTGACTGACAGCTCTTTCCCATGTTTGTTGGACTCCTCTCCCTGCATCCAGCGCAACCTCACTGTGTGTTTTACCTGGGAACGCCGCAGAGTTTCCGAAAATACACACAGGGTTAGGATCGGGTAACCTGCAGCTATTTCCTGTTCCCAATCGTTCGGGCAGCATAAAGTAGATGACAGATTCCCTTCAATAAGTGAGTAATCAATAATCTTTGAACTTTAAACATAAATGATTGATCACTTGTTAGGGGGCTTTCCCATGCTGCATTTTTGGTGCGTTTTTGATGCAGAAATACACAGTATTAATTGCACCAAAAATATACCAAAAAACACACCAAAAATACACCAAAAAACGCACTAAAAATACAACAAAAAAGCACCAAAAATACAACAAAAAATACATCAAAACTACACCAAAAACCGCACCAAAAATACACCAAAAGCGCACCAAAAATACACCAAAAAACATCAAAAATACAAAAGAAATACACCAAAAACCGCACCAAAAATACACCAAAAATAAACAAAAAATACACCAAAAAAAGCACAAAAAATACACCAAAAAACGCACCGTGTGAAAGCACTCTCAAAAATGAAAGCAATTGCATTTTTTTAATTAATGCACATTTAGCTTGTGCTCCAAATTGAGTTAAAGGGGTTGTCTCACTACAATGATTGCTTTTTATATTAAAGATCTTGCAAAAACAAGTCGCTTTGCAATATATGTCTATTAACAGTGTCCTACCTATTACTAGATATCCCCTCGTGTATGGGCTGCATCAGCTCCTCAGGTCGCTATAGCTACAGACCTGTTTGATCTATCCTGATAGGCTGTCAGCACTGGTTGCTATAGCTACAGACCTGTTTGATCTATCCTGATAGGCTTTCAGCACTGGTTACTATAGCTACAGACCTGTTTGATCTATCCTGATAGGCTGCCAGCACTGGTTGCTATAGCTACACACCTGGCTTCTACTGCAGCCTAGTGGAAGTCAGTAACCACGCCCCTGAATTCAAATAATAAAACAGGACGGAGGTGAGATGAATCAATGTAGTGAGACAACCCCTTTAATTACAAAACCACCTTCATTCAAAAGAACGCATGCAGTAACGCCAGGTGTGAACCCAGTCCAAGAGTTCGGAGAAGTGGAGATAATATTACCCAGACGTTCGGAGCACATGACTCTGAATTTTCAAGTACGAGCTTCTAACAAGATGGTGCCCCTTTCCTGTCACTTATTCACAGTCCCCCCTCCCTCAGGTACAGACACTAATCCAACAGACAGAACTGCTTCTGGATTCCCTCCAGTACCCGTGCGGTAAGCTCTGCCCCTTGCCTGGTGTTGCCGACCGTTAGGTTACACTTGCCCCCTGGGCCATCACTTGCCAGCCTCTGATATATGTGAGTAATATCGGCCGTGAAGCAGCTGCAATTTTCCTACCTAATGTCAGAAATTTTTCTTCCTATGAGAGCTACAAATGGATTTCTGTTTCATAGGCGGATGCTCCGGGGGAAATTCTGACAGCATCCTGTATATCTTGTATATAAAATGTCACAGCTTACGTTGTGGGATAATATTGTGTGGCCTACGACATGTTATTTAGATGAGATCCCACCTACAGAGAAACTTAAAGAGAACCTGTCCGCTGGTTTTGTGCTGAGCGCTGTCATATATAGGGTTATATTATAGAGGAGAGAAGCTGAGCTCTGTGATATATAGGGTTATATGATAGAGGAGAGGAGCTGAGCTCTGTGATATATAGGGTTATATGATAGAGGAGAGAAGCTGAGCTCTGTGATATATAGGGTTATATGATAAAGGAGAGGAGCTGAGCTCTGTGATATATAGGGTTATATGATAGAGTTAGAGGAGCTGAGCTCTGTGATATATAGGGTTATATGATGGAGGAGAGAAGCTGAGCTCTGCATTCTATGGGAGTTCCCAGTACAGGTAAGAGGTGTATTTGGCTATACTCAGAACACCCATAGAACAGAATGGAGAATACGGCACAGTTGTGACCAGCTCTCCATTCTGAGCCGACGACTTAAATGCGGGTCCCAGAGGTGGAACCTGCACCTGTCAGACATTTATGGCATATACTCTCGATAAACCATCAAACTTTATGGGGGAACCCCTCTTTAAGGAAGTGGAGAGGAGTCGACTGCTACTATGCAGACAGCTGACCTTTGCAACTATTGGTGGGATACTCACAGTACAACCTCCAAAGGTGAACAAAGCACTATAGGCTCCTTTCTGATTTTCTTCTTATCAGGGACAGACATATTGTCCTATGGTGCACTGTGCCTCTTTTTCTAGCTGTCAAACATGCCAAGTGCATTATATCTTACTTATGGTTTTGTGGCCCAGTCCAGCTTTGTGCAGGTCTATGATCTTATCCCTGACACCCTTAGAAAGCTCTTTGGTCTTGCCCATATTGTAGAGGTTAGAGTCTGACTGATTAATTGAGTCTGTGGACAGGAGTCTTTTATAAAGGTGACTATTTAAAACAGCTGTGTTTAATGCAGGTAATAAGTTGATTAGGAGCCTCTAACTGGTCTGTAGGAGCCAGAACTCTTATTGGTTTGTAGGGGATCAAATACTTATTTCTCTCAGCAAAATGCAAGTAAATTTATAGAATTTATATAATGTGATTTTCTGGATTTTATTTGGGATCTTCTATCTCTCAATGTTAAAATTAACCTACCCTTAAAATTATAGACTGTCATGTCTTTGTCAGTGGGAAACTTACACAATCAGCAAGGGGTCAAATAATTATTTCCTTCACTGTATGTGGCCTGTTAGAGCTCAGACACAGGGAGCAGGGATGGACAAAGTCTGGACGCAAAAGGACCAGTTCTCCACTTTCCCCAGAGTTTGCAGCCAGGGCTTGGAAAAGGTGGCAGTGCCAGCCCCGGGATCGGGCACCATTTTGGATTGTGAGCTCCCTCGCCCACCTCCACACTGCTGTGCTCAGCAACTTACAGATAGGGACACAGCTCTGACAGCCCAACCCAGGCATTGTGGCCACCCACCCTGTGAGAGCAACCATAATGCTGATGTGTCCCTTGGTAGACATGACTTTGACACCCCTGCTCTGGCTCCTATACGACTATTCGGATAAATGAAAGGGATATTCAGACCCAGAAATGTCGGCAACAGATGAGTGTGTGCAGGAGCCCTAGCTGCGCACCTCCTGATTATAACGTGCCGGGGAGATGATGATTGACAGTCATTTGCCAATTAAGATGCCGGTATAATTAGTTTACAGGGTTGCAGAGGGAGGTAGAGTAGTTCCTGGTAGCGTTGTAGCGATTGATTGAAGCTGTTTGTTCTGCACTATGTGCCCCTAGAGTAAAGCACAGACCCCCTTATTAGGAAAGTGCGGCTGTGTTCTCTGATTGCTTGTGAAGCTGAATTTACTGCTAAAATGTATGGCTCCCGGGGGGCCACGCTTTATAGTTTCCAGGGCCACAGAACAATGTTCATGTCACATTTCATGTAGTGCAAGCAAGAGCCCTGGGGAGCGAGCACGACACCTCTGAAAATCCCCAAACTGCAAGAATATGTCAATGACATAATAGCTTGCATGTTCACTTCAAGCGTCAGCGTCCCGTCTAGAACGCTACAGATGCAGATTTATTAAAGGGGATGTATGGCTTCTTTAGTTCGGCTGATTCATACTGCTCTTAGCTTCTCAACTCTAGAAATGCAGGGGCCTTTCTTCCCCTCCCAGCTGGGTGACATCATCCCCCCTTCACTGTTCATGCTGGCTCACGAGACTCCCCCCCCCCTCTGAGTCCACATGTCACTGTCTCTCCCTATGCAGTCTTATTTTGTAAGAATTGTATACATACCACAGGCTGCATTCAATCTAATCTCTTCTCCTCTCACAGCTGGAGATTTGTTACAGTTGAATCCAGCTTTCTATGAACGGCACAGATTATTATTATTATTATTATTATTATTTATTTTAAAGCGCCATTTATTCCAGGGAGCTGTACATTCGAGGGGGTTACATACATTACATAAGTCAAACGAGTACAGTGATAAAGGGATAATGACAATTGGCACGACAGAGGGAGAGAGGACCCTACCCGCGAGGGCTTACAATCTACAAGGAGGGGGAAAGAGACAGGAGGTGAGGGGCAGACATGTCTGTGGAGGAAGTAGTGACAAGTTTAGTGAAGGTTATAGGCAAGCCTGAAGAATGGGTTTTCAGGTTTTCAGATCTCCCTTCTATGCAGGAGAGTTAGGCACCGAGACACAACTGTGCTGTTTTCTGATTGTAGAAAGTGCTGCAGTTTGTTTCTGCTAGGTGTGCAGAGAGAAATTGCTACGGCCCCTAACTCTGAGTCAGAGAGACAGGGATCGACACACAATTGTGCTGTTTCATGATTGTAGAAGCCCTGCAGTGTTGTTCTGTTTCTTCTAGCTGTGCAGAGTGAAAATGTGCCGGTCCCTTACTCTGAGTGAGAGGCAGGAATGCAAGCTCCGTGAATACAGCCAAACTGGGGGCCGTACCGAATGTAAATTAGCTCTCTGCTAGTGAAATGCAAGGAGGAGGGATCCGACCAGGACTGGATATCACTGTAAACTGAAACAGAAGATAAGGGATCCTGTGAAAATGAGACAGCTTTGCTAATGACATCTAATTGAAAAGTTGCTTGTTTTCACTGTCCCCTTATTCTGTAGACCATTCAATGAAATGATACAACCCCTTTAAAGAGGTGTTTCAAAACTAATAATTGCTTGTCAGTCAGTCAGGAATGATTAAAAATAGGAATAAAAAAAAAACACCTTACCTTGTAAAGCTGATCGTTCCAGCGCTACGGCAGATCCAGGGATCCCGGCCAATGACGTCCCCATTCGGTCTTCACGTGACCCTCCAGCTATACACAGGGCGCAGCGGTCTCGCGCTGAATATACCGTGCAAAAGTGCTGCAGCCTGTGATCGGTTGGACGGTCAGGTGATCGGTCAGTATCATGGGGATGGCTGAGGCACTGGAACGAGAGAGTCACAATGTAAGTTTGGGGGGTTTTATTCTCTTCTACTTTTAATCATCTGTCAGTGGACTGACGATTAATTATTAGTTTTGGAACACCCCTTATGCTCAAATAAAGTCAGAAGATGTACCAAATTTATTCCAGTGGTGCACGCTGTGTGGCAGATCTGCTGCATCCTAGACCTACCTATCTACCATAGACATGGTAGACACTTTTCTCATACTCATTCAAAAATGTAAAAAAAGAAAGGAGCATACATGGGCTCATTACATATACTACCAATGATATGCTATGCGCCGCATGTTGCGCAATGCGCCTTTTTCTAGCTTTTAGAAAGTATCGGACTTTCAGGCGCACGTTACACTGATTTAATGCGCCTAAAACTGGCATGGATACGCCACTTCAGCCCTTTTTCTGGATGTGGCATCCTCTCTAACATTGAATAGTACATTTTCCGCCGTTTTCAGAGTCAAATCCGGTGGAAGATTGAATATGTTACAAGTTTTTTTTTTTAAATCAGACAGCAGAGAATCTAAGCACCATGCTGTCATATGTACATAGCATATGTAATGCAGCAATCGAGGAGAGGAGCTGAGCTCTGTGATATATAGGGTTATATGATAGAGGAGAGGAGCTGAGCTCTGTGATATATAGGGTTATATGATAGAGGGAGAGAAGCTGAGCTCTGTGATATATGGGGTTATATGATAGAGGAGAGGAGCTGAGCTCTGTGATATATAGGGTTATATGATAGAGGAGAGAAGCTGAGCTCTGTGATATATAGGGTTATATGATAGAGGGAGAGAAGCTGAGCTCTGTGATATATAGGGTTATATGACAGAGGAGAGACGCTGAGCTCTGTGATATATAGGGTTATGTGATAGAGGAGAGAAGCTGAGCTCTGTGATATATAAGGTTATATGATAGAGGAGAGGAGCTGAGCTCTATGATGTATAGGGTTATATGATAGAGGGATAAAAGCTGAGCTCTGTGACATATGGGTTATATGATAGAGGAGAGGAGCTGAGCTCTGTGATATATAGGGTTATATGATAGAGGAGAGGAGCTGAGCTCTATGATATATAGGGTTATATGATAGAGGGAGAGGAGCTGAGCTCTGCGATATATAGGGTTATTTGATAGAGGGAGAGGAGCTGAGCTCTGTGATATATAGGTTTATATGATAGAGGAGAGGAGCTCTGTGATATATAGGGTTATATGATAAAGGAGAGAAGCTGAACTTTATGATATATGTTTATATAATTTGGAGCAGGATTTTTGAGTAATTCCTAAAACAGAAAGTAAAAGTACTGCTTTCCCCGTCTATATACAATGATTGACAGTTTACTCTGTACACCCACCGATACAGGGAAAACTGTCAATCACTGTAGAAGGGCGAAGTAAGCAGGACTTCCAAGGTCTTTTAAGGATCCTGGTCAGGATTTTGTTGTGGCCCCTTCAGGTGAATAGAGCCCTATGGATACGTTTGTTGTATACGCCAAGAGTACATACCATGTGCAATCTCTTACAAACTTTTTTTGCCCTTATTTCTTTTCTTAACACCTTAAACCCTCCTGGAGACCACAGCTAAAGATTGTGCAGCTGGAAAGTTTGGATCAGATTCTTGTATTAGGGGACGTTCACACTTCCACAAGGATTCTGCTGTTGAAAAACACGGCCGACGCGTTTTAAACAAATTGTTTTTTTTACTGAAGTACATGCTTATTGCAAATGGATTTAGAGGCTTTTTTTTAGATTTGGTTTTACAGGCGGTTTGCAGTCAGTAAGAGTCCAATTGAGGCCTACTGGTTAAAATCCACATGCAGTACACGTACAAATGTTTTTGGTACTTATTGTGTGATGAATTTAGCCATCCCATTGACATCAGTAATAAATTCCCATGCGTTTTTCACATGGAGTTGGACCAAAGAATGAGCAAGTTCAAAGTTTTTTTGACCGCCCTTCGGTTTAGAAAACCATGCGCTGAAAATATGCGTCATTTGAACTAAATGGCCTATTTTCTATTGAGGACAATTGGAATAATTTTCTTTGTTTTCAATGAGGATATGTAGGCGGAAAATGCGTGGAATCCACCTAAAAATCCTCATTGAGTGAACATGCCCTTAGGATCTGTTTCATCTTATTCATTTACATAGCACTGACATATTTCGCAGCGCTGTACAGAGATTTGCATCGACCCCATTGGGTCTGTCTATTCTATCTTAATAAAGGTATGTTCACACGGCTGATTTTGACGCTGTTTTTGAAGTGGTTTTCGGAGAATTTCTGCTCCCAAAACGGCATCAAAACCTCACCTGAAATACGCTTCTTCAGAGGAGGTTTTAGACGCGTTTCTCGCCGCGTTTTTGGACGAGGTTTTCAACACTGTTTTCACCCATACAAATTAGTAGCCAGGAAAAAATGCTCCAAAAATGCGTCAAGAAACGCATCTTAAAATGCGCCTAAAATCCGCTTCAAGAACTGACATGACGCTTCCTTTTCAGCGCCCAAAAACCGCTTCCAAAAAGCGCATAAAAACCTCGTCGAGTGTGAGTTACAGCGCTGTTTTACATAGGAATCAATTAAATGAACTGGGGGTGCTTTGGACGTTGTTTTGGCCATGGAAATGCTCCGAAAAACGTGTCCAAAATAGCGTCCAAATAAGCCGTGTAAAAATACCCTTGTTTTTTAGTATGTTTTGTCCTGTATACGGCAGTTCTGATGTACTTCCATATTCAGGCATATGATTCATCACCTATGATATGGACAACAAAGTGAATTTTAGACCTAGACAGATTTCATACATGTGGCCCTAAGTGGTTAAAGTTCACCATGTATTTCCAGATAAGCATCTAAAACAGATCCAACACGGTGTGTGAACATACCCTAATAGTGACTGTTTGGATCCATGTTTCAGACCCTAAATGGACCCAAACATGCATCTAACAATAAGAAGTGTGATTGCTTATAATTTCAAACACACATCAGTGTTAAGACGAGTGATCCATTGTCATGTCAATTCTTGATCTGATAGACACAGCAGACGCCCTATTTAAAACCATAGGGTGCATTTCTGCTGTTAGTTGCGATTTACACAGCACTTTTGGATGCATTTTTCGGATCCAATACGCTGTGTGAACATACCCATAGGTAGGTAGGTAGTAGATAGGCCCCAGGTAGGTAGGTAGGTACGTCCCAGAGGTAGGTAGATTATAGGTAGGTAGATTGGCCAAAGGTAGGAAGGTTGGTAGGTAGGTAGTAGATAGGCCCCAGGTAGGTAGGTAGGTACATCCCAGAGGTAGGTAGACTGGCACTAGGTAGGAAGGTTGGTAGGTAGGTAGTAGATAGGCCCCAGCTAGGTAGGTAGATATGTTCCAGTTAGGAAGTTAGACTATAGGTAGGTAGATTGGCGCTAGGTAGGAAGGTTGGTAGGTAGGTAGTAGATAGGCCCCAGGTGGGTAGGTAGTAGATAGGCCCCAGGTAGGTAGGTAGACTATAGGTAGGTAGATTGGCGCTGGGTAGGAAGGTTGGTAGGCAGGTAGTGGCCCCAGGTAGGTTGATAGGTATGGCTCCTTTTAGATGGAAAAAAAATTAAACTCACTTCTTCCTATCTCCCTGACAAGCGGCTGGTGGAGCTTCACCTAGCAGAGCCTGGCGCAGGTGGCGCAATGGCTCATGGCTGAAATCTGCTACGTCTAAGGCTGAGGTTGCACTTGGTAGTATTGGGGAGCCTAGTGACAGCCTAGTTGTATAGTTCACCTTGTGTTTTCAGGTTGTCACTATTTGGGGGGCAGAGGTTGCATTTGTCGCGGGCCCTGGTGGCTCCTGTACCTCACGGGTGATCCAGAACTATAACTGACATGATAGTAGGAAGCCCAGGTACAGATCATCTGGTTCCTCTCTACTGATTAGAGCATTTGTAACATACAAGGTGTTACCTGTCTGATGAATTGCGCCTTCGCTTTAACCTGTCGCGCCGCTATCGTCGACGTACAGGGCTTGTATCCTTCACTGCGGTTTGATGCCTCATCCCATTAAATCATTTACATTTCAAGGGTCATGAACCAATTCCTGATAGGGCGCACGTTACGGAGTAATTTACTCGCAGAGATAATCACACGGAGCTCTGTAGAGCGATTTTTCAATAAAAGCATTAAAGAAGCAATTGAACACTTGCTTGTATTTTCATATAGATCACCATTATACAATAAATCCACTGAATATTAATCAAGCACGTGAGTTCTGGGCTATAAAAGTGATAAATTGCTTTTTGCACTGGGCCATCTGTTTGCATCATTATCAGGAATGATGTTATTTAACATTCGATGCAGAAACCACTTCATCCTCCGCACGTTTCCAGAATTGTGGGATCTCTGCATTCATTACCTGCAAGAAACAGGCACTTTAGGGGCAATAAAGTTGTCAGAAATATGCCGACCTAGCATGGGTCCGGCCCTGGACTGAGGGTTTCCACAAGCTTTAGAAGGACCTCAATTCACAGCGTTTAAAGGGAAGCTGTCACATTGAACCTGCTCTCTGATATGCGGGCAGCTTGTTATAGAGCAGGAGGAGCAGAGCAGACTTATATACAGGCAGTTCCCGACTTCTACTGTTCCGACTTACATCAGTCCCCTAGTTACAAACGGAGACTTATGGGGCATGCTGGCACTTGTAGTTCCATGTTCCACAGCAGATAGTAGCTGTGGAACTACAAGTTCCAGCATGCCACAGCAGCACACGAGGTGAAAATGAGGTGAAATCTTCTTAATAGGGGCACAGACAGCAAAACAAATGTAAAAACCCTTCCCTGCACTATTCCAAAAAAAACAAAAAAAAACTTTTGTGCTGGAGTTACATTTAATAAATATACATGACCTGTTCCAACTTACATACAAATTCAACTTAAGAACAAACCTACAGTCTCTATCCTGTTCGCAACCTGGAGACTATCGGCATAGTTTTGTAGGTAAAGATTCAAAATAACTTGTATTTTATTCATTTACACCTCTGTTATTTTCTGGGGTAAGAATTCCAGTGGGCAGTGTTATCAGTGACTGACAGCCTTTCTTACAGGCTTAACTGTCAATTACTGATAATACCGTCCACTGGACTCCTTAAAGGGGTTGTCTCACTACAAAGATTGCTTTTTATGTTAAAGATCTTGCAAAAACAACTCACTTTGTAATATGTGTCCGTTACCAGTGTCCTACCTATTCCTAGATATCCCCTCTTGTATGGGCTGCATCAGCTCCTCAGGTCGCTATAGCTACAGACCTGTTTGATCTCTCCTGATAGGCTGTCAGCACTGGTTGTTATAGCTACAGACCTGTTTGAACTCTCCTGATAGGCTGCCAGTACTGGTTTCTGTAGCTACAGACCTGGTGTCTTCAGCAGCTCATCACTGTAGGTCAGTAGAGGACAGTAAACACACCCCTGAATTCAAAAATGAAACTGAGAAAACAGGACTGAAGTAAGGTGAATCGATGTAGTGAGACAACTCCTTTAAGTGCTCCAATTCTAATTTATCTAGTATTTGAATAACTTGCTCGATCCTTAAAGGGGTTGTCTCACTATAGACATTGATGTCTTATCAATAGGATACGCCATCAATGTCTGATAGGTACGGGTCCCACTGGTACCTGCACACAGGCTTGGACTGGCCCACAGGGGAATAGGGGAAACCTCTGGTGGGCCCCTGAGCATGTAGAGTTGAAGTTGTTTTTTAACTACATATACATCCTCAGAAGAGGAAAAAAGCAGAGAAAGAGGTAAAAAGCAAGAGGCAGAACATAGGAGGCATCTACAGCCATCTTCCGTAGCTGTAGGGTGGTCCTCTAAAATAAACTCCACTGGTGGGCCCAGAAATGGCTCAACTGGTGGCCCCTAGAGTCATCTCCACCTGTGGGCCCTGGCACCCCAGTCTGACACTGCCCGCACCTATCTCAAGAACGAGCCCCGAAACCTCTCATTTTTGAATGGACAGGTAATTAGGACTCTCCCATTAAAATCATTGGAAGTTCTTCATAGAGCTGAGCAGCGCCGCTTTCAAAATGGAGAAGTTTTGGGGCTCGTTCTCAAGAGGTGAGACCTGCACCTCTCAGGCATTGATAGCATATCCTATTGATTTGTGTCAGATTTAAGATATTCACAAGAAATTTTTCATTGTCATGGGATGCTGATTTTTTATTTTTTATTTTAATTCATATTTCCTGACAATAGTCCTTGCCCTCTATCTGTGCAGTCCAATGTAATGCAGTGAGCTTTTTTTTTCTCTTTATTCATCCGTAAAGGGGTATTCCATTATGGGAAACATGCCGATCGATAACTGGATGATATACATGGGTTTTAGACAACATATTAGAGCTAAGACACCTGTCTATTCACTGTAGGATGTTGTAATCCTTGAATCTGTCCTATAGAGTGACAAGGCTGCCATCAGAAATGTGTGGGTCATATAAAGGCAAGGAGTCTAGTGCCTAGGCCCCGCCATTACAGGAGAGGCAAATCCAAGTTGGCAGAGGCTTGGTGGGTGGTAGCGAAACAAGGTGCCTGGGACTGTGTGGGGTAGGCTGAAGGGAACATGGAGGGGTTGAGATCTAAAGGGGTTGTCTCACTACAAGGATTGCTGCTTTTTATGTTAAAGATCTTGCAAAAAAAAAGTCACTTTGCAATGTGTCCATTAACAGTGTCCTACCTATTCCTAGATATCCCCTCTTGTATGGACTGCATCAGCTCCTCAGGTCGCTATAGCTACAGACCTGTTTGATCTCTCATGATAGGCTGCCAGCACTGGTTGCTATAGCTACAGACCTTTTCTATCTCTCATGATAGGTTGCCAGCACTGGTAGCTATAGCTACAGACCTGTTTGATCTCTCATGATAGGCTGCCAGCACTGGTAGCTATAGCTACAGACCTGTTTGATCTCTCATGATAGGCTGCCAGCACTGGTTGCTATAGCCACATACCTGTTTGATCACTCATGATAGGCTGCCAGCACTGGTCGCTATAGCTACAGACCTGTTTGATCTCTCATGATAGGATGCCAGCACTGGTTGCTGTAGCTACAGACCTGTTTGATCTCTCATGATAGGCTGCCAGCACTGGTTGCTATAGCTACAGACCTGTTTGATCTCTCATGATAGGCTGCCAGCACTGGTCGCTATAGCTACAGACCTGTTTGATCTCTCATGATAGGCTGCCAGCACTGGTTGCTATAGCTACAGACCTGGCTTCTACTGCAGCCTAGTAGAAGCCAGTAAATACGCCCCTGAATTCAACATGAAACCAAGAAAACAGGACTAAGGTAAGATGAATCAATGTAGTGAGACAACCCCTTAGAAGCAGGGGCGTAACTACAGGAGGTGCAGAAGTAGCAGTCATTACTGGGCCCTGCAGCCTGAGGGGGCCCAAAAGCCCTCCTGCCACATAAGGAGATACCAGCATTGTAAGAGGTAGCTGGGGGGCCCAGTTCACTTTTTGCACTAGGGCCCCGGAGCTTCAGGTTGCGCCTCTGCCTAGAAGTGGTTGTATGGAGGGGCAGGGAGAGACCTTACGTGAGGGGCTCTTTGGAGGGAGGAGGGGGTTGAAGGAAATGAAAATTAGCATGGTTGGAAAGATATAGCATAGTAAAAATAACCAGGCGGGTGTTCCAGGAAAGTTCAGGGTGGAGACAGTAGACGGAAAGGGGCTCTGATGGGGCTGTAGACCTGGCAGGGTGCTGTAGAGGAGCAAGTTGGGAAGCCTAGGTGGTAAGGGCCTCAAGGGGGAGACACCTGTAATTATAAAATCATGGAATAGATTGTAGTCGAAGGCCATGTTCATTCATATCAGGCCTCATTTATCAAAGCTGTTTAACAGTAAGACTGTCCTTGTTGCCCGTAGCAACCAATAAGAACATTTTTTTTTCTTCAAACGTCTATAGAAAAATGGAAGGTGATCTCTTATTGGTTGCTATTGGAAACATAGACAATTTTACTACTAGACAATTTTGATAAGTAAGCCAATTGGGCATAAGCCCTGGCAGAATCCTCACTGTTCCTCTTTGGATGATGATAAGTTTTGCTAAACGCTACTTTTACCCTTTGTGTTATTGGATCATCTTTCCACCTTGTGCACTTTTTAGTTCATTACATGGATTGTATCTGGACTTGTATCATGAAAAAGATATTTAGCCGAGTCAAAGGCATTTATAGGGCAAAGTCTCTTTTGTATTATATTTGCTCGATTTCCTGAATGTATACGCTTTATGAAGTGGGCACAAAACTGTGGCCTGCCACCAGCACATAAGGTACATATGTTCGTGAAATAGAGAAAAGTCTAATAATAGTCTAATAGAGATTGTATTACCCCTATAAATTCCTATGGCTCACCCATGGTATATTTCGGCTCTGCCGTACGATAATGTTTTCTTATGGAGGTCACCAATGTAGACTGAAACCTGTTGCGAATGGGGCCAAAGACTTTTCATAGCTTAACCCACAGTGAAGCATCTCTTGATCTGACAGCTCCACTGGACAGTCACCATGATATTTAACCTTTGAATCAAGGGCTTAAGAGATAGGGACTACAGAGTGCATGAAAAAAGTAACCTATCTATCTGAATGCTGACGACTACCACACATGTAATATATAAATGTGTCTGCCCGCAGGTAAACAATGAGAATGTGGTCAAAGTCGGACACCGGCAAGTGGTTAACATGATCAGGCACGGGGGCAACCACCTCGTCCTTAAGGTGGTAACGGTGACCAGGAGTCTGGACCCGGATGATACGGCCAGGAAGAAAGGTACGACTACATGACACATCCTCCATGTCTGTTGTTCTCTGATGTTACAATGCTGTAGGCACAACTTTAACTGGGAATTGACGGATTAGGTGTCTGACAAAATGTGGGCTGATTCAGCTCTTTCCTGTTTTCACCCATTTTTTGGTAGCAACAAATAGAAACACCATCCATCAACCCCCAGCTGTCCTAGCGTCCAGAAGGGCAGATCTGTCCTTTGTCCTTCAAACCACACATCCAAGCCCTCACCTCCGCCTGCCGCCTCCACCTGAAAAATATTTCACGAATCCGCTCATTCCTCAACCCTGACACTAAAAAAAGGCTGGTCCATGCCCTTGTCATCTCCCGCCTAGACTACTGCAACATCCTTCTCTGTGGCCTCCCAGCTAGCACTCTTGCTCCCCTTCAATCCATCATCAACTCTGCCGCCCGTCTTATCCACCTCTCTCCTCGCTACTCCCCTGCCTCTCCCCTCTGCCAATCCCTTCACTGGCTCCCCATTGCCCAGCGAATTCACTTCAAGTTGCTAACCCTGACCTACAAGGCTCTCAATTACCTCTCACCTCCGTACATCTCTGCCTTAATCTCCAGATACTCCCCCTCACACAATCTCTGCTCCTCACAGGACCTTCTTCTCTGCTCTTCTCTTGTCAGCTCGTCATACAGCCGTCTCCAAGACTTCTCCCGTACTTCCCCCACACTCTGAAACTTGCTGCCCTAACACATCAGACTCTCCTCTACTTTCACCAGGTTCAAAAGCAACCTGAAAACCCATCTCTTCAGGATAGCCTATAAACTATAGTACCCCTTCTGTCACCACACCCTCCACAAACATGTCTGCCCCCACCTTCTGTCTCTTTCCCCCATTCTTGTAGATTGTAAGCCTTCGCGGGCAGGGTTCTCTCTCTCTCTCTGTGCCAGTTGATTGTCACATACTGTCAGCATTGAACTTGTTTGACTTATGTTATATTTGTAACCCTCTTGAATGTACAGCGCCCTGGAATCAATGGCGCTCTAAAAATAAATAATAATAATAATAATCTGCTGTTGTACTATGACAGTGGCAGAACTAGGCAGGCAAATCTAGGAAAACTGGATGACAGCCCCAGTAAAAGCTGTAATGTTAGCCATACTGGTAACCATACTGGTTGCCACCCTGTTTTTTTCCGAAACCGATTTAAAAAAAAACTATAAGCAGCAAAATCTGTCTAATGACTGAAGTAGTGACATCATTGAATGTCATCAATGTATCGGTGACATCACACATCCCTACAAAATCTATGGTACCCAAGCCTACAGCATGGCTGTCCCTATGTCGTGTCGGCCACGGGTCGTGTCGTGCTCTTTAATTCAACTTTTTTTTGCCCATTCGCTGCGTTATTTTGTTTTATTTTTCAAGTTTTAGTTTCCAAAGCTATTTTCTGTAAAATTCACTATGGCAACTAGCAGAAACATGCAGCTTGTATTTTTATGCCAGGGACGGATAATACTGCCGATCCGGGAAAAGACAGAGAGCTGAAGAAGCTAATATGCACAGAGTACACCAGGGAAATCAGTTCTTCATGACCACAGCATGCATTATTATGCCATTTTTACCCAGTGCAAACCCAGCTGGACAACACAACAGAGAACTCAGCACGCGGCACGCTCAGCTCCCGCTCCATGAGCATTTTGGAATGCAAAGTGTCATGTAGTACTCCCCTCAATACATCTATGACTAGTAGAGCGTGCTGCGCACAGCCTTAAGATGCACTTCAATATTTTTCATGCTTCTTTGTCTGCATATCGTGCTCAGGGGTTTGATTTTACATGTACTAAGCAGAACCCTGTAATTACCACACTTTTCTGAATACTATTGGAACAGGACATCCAGGGGTGCCAATGGGGCAGTAATCCTGTCAGGGGCCCTAATCATAAAGGGGCCCACAAATATGTTAAAAAATAGGAACTAGTAATGGATGGGGGCTCCATTTGATTTGGCTGTATGGGGCCCTGAAACCAGGGGTGCAGAGGTAGCAGTCGCTACTGGGCCCTGCAGCCTCAGGGGGCCCAAAAGCCCTCCTGTCACATCGTAAGATACCAGTATTATAATTAGCACATAATAGTTGGGGGGCCCGCTTTCACTTTTTGCATTGGGGCCCAAGAGCCACAAGTTACGCCTCTGCCTGAAACGGTTAATAGATGACTGATGGCAGCCCTGAGGACATCCATAACCCAACATATGCATGGAGGCCACTATTATGCTTCTCAAAAAGGTGCAACCATATTTGTTTCTGGGGAACTGACCCTAGCAATAGTTTGTGACACTACATTATATCATTAAAAAGTAACCTCATGTTGAGTGCCCACAATTCAACTTCCTACTTTACCCAAAAAATTTAAACTGTCTCACCAGTGCCAGGTATTGGAGACGGCAGTCAAAGGCCCCGTTCACACGGCTTATTTGCCGACGGATTGGCGCCGTATTCCGCGCCGAATTTGCGCTTCAATACGGCGCCAATCCGTCCCTGTCATTACGGTAATCCACTGCTCTCATTGAGAACAGTGGATTCCGTCGCTCCTCCCCGCTCGGCAAATCCGCCGCGGGGGGAGAAAGTGACATGCACATTATTTACAGCGCGGACGCGCCGTAAACAATGCATTGTCTATGGGGTCGGGAGCGGCGCCCCCGCCGCGCTCCGTCCCGCCCCGTATTCACGGCGGATTTGTGCGCTCAATACGGCGCACAAATCCGCCGTGAATAAGCCGTGTGAACGGGGCCTAAGAGTTCTCGTCCCTCATCAGTAAAGAGCAGGTACCTGCTGGCTAGATGAGATTCTTTTGATGCAGCAATTTGGGGGACTGTTCCTACTAGTCTTACAGTCTTTGCTCAACGGGAAAGCAAATTTCGCAAATTAGTTCCCCTCCAGAAGAACAAAAACTCAAATGCCACCTTCTGGAGGAAGCTTCCCTATAAATCAAGGTCTGTCCCTTTGAACGAGACTTGCAATATCACCATATGGGTTTCTGACTTGGCTGATATCCCTGGTATGTTTTCAGGCTGGTTAAAAAGATTTACTATGGTAATTGCACCAAAATCCCAGCATTCATGCTTTACATTCCATTTATTATGTATTTTAGACCATTTTAAGACACTTCGGCTCCGCGTCAGAGAAAAAGGTGTGGTTTTACTGGAAGGGACATGAATTTGTTTTAGACACGCCATGCACCTAAAAGATAAGGGTCAATATTTTGTTGCAATAAGCGTCTTAGAGTAAGCCAACTATAGTATAAACTTAGACTACACAGTCTAAATATGCACCAGATTCTTCAACACTATGATAGATGTTGCACTTTTAGACGACTATTAGACACTATTGATAAATCAGTCCCGTTACCTTTACTTAGCACAGCCAGCTATGACCCACATATAGACAGGTATATCAGTATAGGTGCCACCAACAATTGATCAAAACAACCAATATAGTAGAGACCTTCCAAAAATAATAAGTGAAACTTAACTTTTATTAGGTTATTTAAATGCTAAAAAGACCTCAGGTCTTTTTGGTGGACAATAAGACTTGTACTGTTGTGCCGTTTTCTATTTTGACAGTGGTATATGTGTCTAACTAGTCCAGTTTATTTGTGACCGGTGTGGTTATTTAGGTGTAGTGTTGTTTGACCGTCTTAATTTTCCTGTTTGTTTTTTCTTGATTTGGTATTGTGCTATTTAATCCCTGTCGGCGCCCTATTGCCATTTATAATAGGGAGATTGTAGGGTGTTCCATAAGGGAAACGTTCCAGTTGAAGGTGCCTTGCTCTCCTCTATCATATAACCCTATATATCACAGAGCTCAGCTTCTCTCCCTCTATCATATAACCCTATATATCACAGAGCTCAGCTCCTCTCCCTCTATCATATAAACCTATATATCACAGAGCTCCGCTTCTCTCCCTCTATCATATAACCCTATATATCACAGAGCTCAGCTTCTCTCTATCATATAACCCTATATATCAGAGCTTTGCTTCTCTCCTCTATCATATAACCCTATATATGACAGAGCTCAGCTTCTCTCCCTCTATCATATAACCCTATATATCACAGAGCTCAGCTTCTCTCCCTCTATCATAAGGCTCTATATATCATAGAGCTCAGCTTCTCTCCTCTATCATATAACCCTATATATATCACAGAGCTCACTCAGCTTCTCTGCTCTATCATATAACCCTATATATCACAGATCTCAGAACACACAGATTAGCTTATATCTGCTATACTAAATGATTTAGGTAATGCAAACCATTTGCAAAAGTGTTTATTTTTACTGTCCCCATCATTACAGATATGAAGTAAGGGAAGTAAAAAAAAAAATATTTTATTCTAGAAACTGCACCACTGTTTCTTCCTTTGCATTCACTTCAGTGGGAATGAGCTGCAATACCAGACAACGCCCATGGACAAGAGTGTTGCTGTTGCTGGGGAATAAGCAGACCCTAATTTCTTATCTGACATTTCTTTCATTCTTAAATCTCTGTTATGCGATATCACGATGCATAGCCAAACATGTCTTAGTTCTCTCTGAAAAATATGCTATAATTTCACCTGATGTATCTAGGCATGATTGCTCTATTGTTGTCTTTCTCGTTATTCATATAAACGCTGATATGCATCTAACCTTGTGTATATCCTTCTTTCTAATGCTAAGCCCCTCCACCTCCAAAGCGGGCTCCCACCACTGCACTGTCATTGCGGTCTAAATCTATGACCTCTGAGCTGGAAGAACTCGGTAAGGGTTCCTGTATTGGCATGCCAAGCATTGGGGTGGGCTTTGAAGCTTGGGTTTGCTACGATTGCCAGATCATTACCGCCCGGCCTGGGAATGATGCACGTGTTTTTATATAGCGATATATGTTTGTATGTATTTTTTTATTTTTTTTGCATGAGTTTTTGAGTCTTGAATCTTCTCCGTTTGCCGGTTTTAGTCAAACATGCTTCTTGCTGGCCCAAAGAAAAAAAGACATAAAACACATTACCGTGCTGCAATGATTCCCATTTTCTTTTCTTTTTTTTGTCTACTCTTAAATTTTCTGAGTCCAAGGGTTTATATTTCTAATTTTTCTCTCATCTTGAATTCCTGGGCCTTCTCAGCAGTGGATAAAGGTAAGATGTGGAACATCACGGCTGAAGGACGGCAGACAGTTCTAATTGTCTTCCCTGTACGACACCATTTATCGGTCGTGCTATCCCAGCTGCATAGTGTGTGAGGGCAGATAAAGATAGAAGGATGAGCATAGATACGGATAACAGCTATCTAGTCACAACTGCCTTATACATATTCAGTCTGACATATTCCTCCCCTTCAATGATGCTTGGTCGGTTGCATGCCAGTCTTTCCGGGTGAGAAGATAATACTTGCGCAGACACTTCTGTCATCAGATGGCAGGTTACCTTCATAAAGGGGTTCGAACTCAATAGAAACCAAAAAGTTGGGGAAAACTAGAACTTCCCGCTCTGTTATCAGGCAGTGGTGAGGGGGAAAAAATGTTTTAAGGTTGTGTTATATGGGGAGGGAGTGAATCTAGCACTAGAGACTTATAATCCTTCACAAGGGGTGGGAGGAGCTAGAGAAGCTCAGAGAGCTTTATTATACAGACACAACCACCACAACAAACTGAGGCACCATTACACTTTCTTTTTCAAGTCAGAGGGGAACCAAAGGGGCAGGAGCCAATAAAACACAGGGAGCGTTTCCCCAAAAGGTGATTGAAATATGGCAAATCACATCAAAGGAGGCGTGGCCCGACCTAAGGCTGCAGTTTAAAGTGTAGAACACACAGATTAGCTTATATCTGCTATACTAAATGGTTTAGGTAATGCAAACCATTTGCAAAAGTGTTTTTTTTTACTGCCCATCATTACAGAATGAAGAAGGGAATAAAAAAAAAAATAGTTTATTCTAGAAATTGAAACACTGTTTCTTCCTTTGCATTCACTTCATGGAAAGAGCTTTAAAAACCAACAACGCCATGGCAAGATGTTTCTGTTGCTGGGGGAAAAAGCGACCCTAATTTCTTATCTTAGACATTCTCTTTAATTCCTTTAAATATTGTTATGCGATTCACGATGCAGCCAAAACCCTGTTCTATTGTTCTGAAAAAATATGCTAAATTTCACCCTGAGTATCTAGGCCATGATTGCTTTTGTTGTCTTGTGTTGTTATTCTGTATTATAAAGGTGTACCGCTTCTAACCTTGTGTATATCCTTCTTTCTAATGCTAAGCCCCTCCACCTCCAAAGCGGGCTCCCACCACTGCACTGTCATTGCGGTCTAAATCTATGACCTCTGGCTGGAAGAACTGGTTTAAAGGGTTCCCTTTTTGGCGCCAAAAATGGGGGGGGCTTTTAAGCTTGGGGGTTTCTACATTGCCAGATCATTACCGCCCGGCCTGGGAATGATGCACGTGTTTTTATATAGCGATATATGTTTGTATGTATTTTTTTATTTTTTTTGCATGAGTTTTTGAGTCTTGAATCTTCTCCGTTTGCCGAGTGTTTGCAAAATGCTTTTGCTGGCCGCAAAAAGGAAAAAAAAACTAAAAACATTACCGTGCTGCAATGATTCCCATTTTCTTTTCTTTTTTTTTTTCTACTTTTAAAATTTTTTGGTCCAAGGGTTTTATTTTTAATTTTTTCTAAACTTGAAATTTCCGGGCCTTTCAGCAGTGGGGTAAAGGTAAAATGTGGGAACCACGGGGAAGGAGGCAGACAGTTTTTGTAATCTGTGCTTTCACCTGTAAGATACCATTGTATCGCTCGCTGCTATCCGCCAGGCTGCATAGTGTGTGAGGAGCAGATACAAGATAGAAAGGATGAGCATAGATAACGGAATAACAGCTATCTAGTACACAACTGCCTTATAACAAATATTCAGTCTGACATATTCCTCCCCATTCACATGCATGCTTGGGTCGGTTGAGCATGCATGTCTTTTCATCGGGGAGAAGATAATAGCTTGCGGCAGACACTTCTGTCCTATCAGATGGCAGGTTACCTTCCTTAAAGGGGTTGTCGCACTACAAAGAATAGCTTTCAAAATGTAGGGAACACTAAAAGAAGACGTTTTCCACATATATTGCTTTGTTCATCTTTTTTTGTCAAGGAGCTACAAATGATTTTATCACCTTCTGTGCTCTCTCTGGTTCCCCAAGTGACCGACCTCTGTACTCCTAATCCCCTGCTGTTTGTTCTATCTGATAGCAGAGAGTGACTTCACATCACACAGGTCACAGCCAGCAGTGTGAGAGCTTGTGTGTTATCTGATCTTTCAGACAAAAGACTAATTACTCTACTGTTTACATTAGCTCAGCAGCTTCTCCGGACCTCAGAGAAGGTAATTTCGCTAATATAGACTGATAAACAGAGAAGTCTGAATACACGGAGCTCATATGCTAATTACAGACAGCTTGACCAGGAAGTAACAGAGCAAAGCAGCATTATTTCATTCATGCATCCTATGAAACTTTGAGATGAGACAACCCCTTTAAAGAGTTCTCCAGTTTAAAAGAACCCAATTTCATACACACTAATATAAAATTCTAAGTTTGCAGAGAGGGGTCCTCTGTTCAGGATCTTCATCTTTCAGGCAGGGGACATAGCGGTTATGAGTTAAGAGCGTCTTTCTCTCTGGAGGACTTGTTCTGTCCTGCATTGCACGGTTTGACTATTGATATGAATGGGCACCATGTAATGCCTAACTTCCCCTGTGCTGGCGCTGCAGGGAAATTGTATACTTGTATATGTTTTTCTTCTTCTCTTCTGATAGATGGAGACTAGACATACACGACCTAGGGGTCTCAGCAGCAAGGCCCTTACTGACCACAGCTTTGTTACCTTTTTCTGCTCCGCTGTGATTTGTTCTTATACTATACTTTAACTGGTCTGCAACTTGTGGCTCTCCAGCTGTTGAAAACTACAACTCCCAGCATGCTCTGACAACAGCTTTTATATAGGACCTGTGACCTCTCCTGACATGTCTGTGTTCCCTGTGGAATAACAATACTGGAGCATCTTCTCTTTTATCTCTGTGTTGTGCCGTTCCTCTGTTATTCCTCCTAGAAATTTATTACTGAATCTGTCAGCTGGGTGTTACCATTCCAGTTTTTAAGGGGCGTGTCCATGCACACACTGACTGTCAGCACTGATTTGACAATGTCAGACTGTGCAGGGACACACCCCTAATACGTAACACCTAGTTGACAGATTCAGTAATACATTTCTAGGAGGAACAACAGAGGAACAGCACAACACAAAGATATAAGAGAAGAGGCTCCAGAATTGTTATTTCACAGGGAACACAAGGATTTACTTAAACAGACAGGTCAAGAGGTGTCACGGGTCTTCTGTAAGAATTCATTCTCATTGATGTTTCTATATAACACAGTGATAAAATGTGGTCGACAGAAATCAGATGCTCCCACTATTCACCATTGGTAACTCCTGTGTGTCCCAGTGGACGAGAAGCAGTGGTGTGTGTTCCTGGCAGCTGTCCCCCCAATCTGGCTCCCGTGATATTCAGTAGTTTTTGCTCATTCTCATTGATTATACAGTAGATAGATGAAACATGGATCTCTTTTTGGGGCAGTTCTGCAATTATCAGTATTTTTGTTTGTTTTTTTAAACAAAATTATGAGATCTGATTATTAAAGCTACTGTATATACAAAAATAAGACCGTGTACGGCTATGCACTGAGCTGGACCTCTAGAAGATGGTTTGAGGGTCACCTTCATACATATTCCACAAAGCTACCGTTTCTTCCAGGAGACTCTTGCAAATCAGGATGACAAGGGGGCGGGATTTATATTACTCCCGCCCCAAAAGGGGGCATTCCCATGCAGATTGGGGGCATTTATGATAAAGTCAGGGGCATTCCCTGGGGCAGGGCTTAAATCTCCCGGAATCGGGAGAGAAAAGGTTAGCAAGTATGCCTTATCACGTGTTCAGTAAGCAAGTATGTACCATAGAGGCAAAGGTGTGTGGCCCTTGCAGGGACGAGCCATTCCAGGTTGGATTTGTTGCTATTTAAAGGGGTTGTCTCACTACAAGGATTGCTGCTTTTTATGCTAAAGATCTTGCAAAAACAAATCACTTTGCAAATATATGTCCATTAACAGGGTCCTACCTATTCCTAGATATCCCCTTTGCATGGGCTGCATCAGCTCCTCAGGTCGCTATAGCTACAGACCTGTTTGATCTCTCCTGATAGGCTGCCAGCGCTGGTCGCTATAGCTACAGACCTTACTTCTACTGCAGCCTAGTGGAAACCAATAAACACACCCCTGAATTCAAAGTAAAACCAAGAAAACAGGACTGAGGTAAAATGAGTCAATGTATACCTCCCAACTTTTAGAGACTGCAAAGAGGGACACATCAAGCCACACCTTCAACCACACCCAAAGAAATGACATCACACAAGGACACACCTCTAATCACGCCCACACATATACATCCCAATTGTTTAGACAGCCAAAGAAGGACACTTATGGTTCAATGTATAAAAGATCAATTTTTTTTAATGTATAACTATATGCTTGAATAGGTTTTTATTAAAATATTATCCTAAAAATCATTGGAATTTAGACGTTTTCAGGATTGAATTGTATCCAATGATGAAATATTAAGTAAATTGATATGTAATATACATCGAGGAAGCAATCAGATACTTTTTACAGCAAAATAGTCAGTTTATTGACGTAAATTATTTCCCAAAGGAAAAAGAGGGACATTTATAGAGCGAAGAGGGACACGGATTAAAAATAGGGACTGTCCCTCCAAAATAGGGACACTTGGGAGGTATGGTCAATGTAGTGAGACAACCCCTTTAAGGAGTAGAGGAACCTACACCTGCATCTGGTCGGCATGGTTGCTGCAAAATCGGCCAACAAGGGAATGTAAAATGTACTCAAGTCATGAAGATGAGATGAGGAACCTTTCTGGAGATAGATGCTGGTCCTGCCTCTGGGAGCAACACCTATCAATTTCCAGTTGCTCCTGATAAGGTGGCCTTCAAATCCAGAAGAATGGAGAGGTGGCCACTCATACAAGCTTGTTTAGCCATTTCCATGCCTCTATAGAAGTGAATGGAGGGCGGAGTACATGTAAGCGACTACCTCTCCCCATTCGTTATGTACCTGGGTCTGGGAACCTCCACATCAGGTGCTATCAGGCTTTTCAATGTCGCATATGAATATACCATAAATGTGTAATGGGAGAATACCTCTTTAATGTTTGCATATATAGACAAGAACTTAATTGTGTCCGTTCATGTGACAACTGTATATTTTTGGTATTTAAATCCCCATTGAAAACCTTTAAAGGGACTGTGGCATCAAAAAATGACTTATTGTTTAAGTCCCGTTTTTATCTTAAACACATTTTTTAGGAATTTTTGGTTGATTTTTTTTAAATTTTTCATATCACTTTCAATATTTTTGAGTAATTCTTAAGTCTTGCAGTTTTCACTTTGGCCACTAGGCCTTGTTTGCACTGCTTTAACAGCAGTCAGAGAGATGCTTTGCAGTAGCTTCATGCACATAGGAGCCTTAAGACTGACTCAGTCCCATTCACTTCTATAGGAGAGTTTTCTAGTCATGCTCTATGACCTGGGAAGAAGTCACTGTGCAGGGAGGTAAAAGGGTGAACTGTGACTATCTCCTCTTGTGACTGGTGGATCCTGTGTTATCTATTCACACTGGTGTCTCCTTTCAGTTTGACCCTGCTTGTGTTAATAATGAGCAGACAACTGAGAATCTTTCTCTACAGAACAGGAAGTGTCAGACAGTTATTGGGCCTAGTGGCCAAAGTGAAAACTGCAGGACTTAAGAATTATTAAAAAAAATATTGAAAGTGATATGGAAAATTTAAAAAAAAAATAACCAAAAATTCTTAAAAAATGTGTTTAACATAAAAACTTGAGTTAAACAATAACTCATTTTTGATGACACATTCCCTTTAAGGTTGGTTGTTAAATGCATATTGCAAATGTTAAACATAGTGAAACCTGTGCTTAGTATGGAGGGTTCAATGACATCTACAAGGTTTTGTATGAGCATTTTTGTATTCGACTTTCCCTGTTTTGACGATTGCTATCTCTTTCTACTTGCAAGCATCTGTGCGGAGAAAGAAGGGTAAGAGAGACGGCTCATTTTTGTCTTACCAAGTAACGTGTCGTGTCCTCTCTCCTCAGGAGCAGCCTTGTTACTGTGTACATTGTCAGTCTGGATTACTGGTGTATTATCGTGTCTACCGCATCTTCTGTATCTTGTCTACAGCTTCCTAATAATATTAATAGCTTATTTTCCTGAGTTGTGCAAAAAACTGGGGAGAGCAGCCTTAGCAATCTTACAGGGAGAGGGATGCTGGGACATATATTACCATCAATGGAACTAATAGCTATAGTAACTCTAAATCTTATGTTGATTCATTTCTTAAAGGAGTTGTCCCAAGATCGACACATCAAATGTCCAAGTACCTTGATTGCTTAAAGCGGTTGTCTCACTACAAGGATTGCTGCTATTTATGTTAAAGATCTTGCAAAAACAAGTTACTTTCCAATATGTGTATTTTAACAGTTTCCTACCTATTCCTAGATATCCCCTCTTGTATGGGCTGCATCAGCTCCTCAGGTCACTATAGCTACAGACCTGTTCGATCTCACCTGATAGGCTGCCAGCACTGCTCACTATAGCTACAGACCTGTTTGATCTATCCTGATAGACTGCCAGCACTGATTGCTATAGCTACAGACCTGCTCAATCTCTCCTGATAGGCTGCCAGCACTGGTTGCTATAGCTACAGACCTGTTTGATCTCTCCTGATAGGCTGCCAGCACTGGTTGCTATAGCTACAGACCTGTTTGATCTCTCCTGATAGGCTGTCAGCACTGGTTGCTATAGCTACAGACCTGACTTCTACTGCAGCCTCGTGGAAGCCAGTAAACCTGCCCCTGAATTCAAAATGAAACCAAGAAAACAGGACTGTGGTAAGATGAATCACTGTAGTGAGACAGCCCCTCTAAGGTCCCACCACTGTGAACCCTATCAATCACGAGAAGGGGGTCCTATGTCCTCGGATTGAATAGCATAGAGGTCAGATGTGCACTGTACTGGGCTGTATTCTGAATCCATAGAGCTTGAATGAAGCCGAAGCCTACATTTGCAACATTATGCAACTAAACACAGTTCCTTTTGGGAAACTGGTTATCACTATGAATGTAGGAGATGTAGCGGTCCTCACAGCCTTAAAGGGGTTGTCCATCTGATTAAAAAGTCATTTAAACAGCCCCAAGTGAAATAAAAATAAGTTGAACTCCCCTTTCTCCGGTCCCTGGTTCCAGTGTTGCGTCTCTCCGGTCTTCTGTGGACACGCCGTCACTTCCAAACAGTAATGTAAGTTAGGGGCACATGACCCCAGCCAAACAGTAACCCTAGTGGCGACTTTTCCATTCGGAAGTGACGGCATGTCAATTGGAGACTGGGGAGATGCCCTGCTGGAACCGGGGGAAGGTAAGTATCAGGTAAGTATCAGGTTTTTGGTTTTTTTAATTGGGGCCCAGGACATATTTGAATTACTTTTCCTTGAGGTAGACAACCCCTTTAATTTAACCGCAGTAGAATGTGGTACTCTGACATCTTATTTGGATCCTTGGCAGGTACTGATGTGGTCTCTATGTTCCATGAACTTGTGGTCTCTATGTACTTTTCTAATAGTTCATCATTGTAAGAGTCCAACCACATGGCACAGGTTTTCAGTCGGATTTTCAGACAATTTTTGGATTTGAAAGCCGTCTGTAAACCGACTGTCGACCCTCCTCATAGACTTTAATAGAAAATCCGAGCTGTAGTCGGCAAAGCACGGATTTCCTGATGGCAAATCCGACCGTCTAAAAAAACATGTTCGTTCTTTTGCCTGGTTTTCAGGCAGAACATGAACTGTTCAATGTAAAGGGGATCGGCTGAATCCGCAAACTGCGGCCAGAAAACTGTCCCCCTTTAAGTTTACAAAAAGAAAAGTCAAAATGCTGGTTGGATAACCCGACCGGTATTTTGTCAGTGCCGTGTGGCTGTAGCCTAAGAGACAAAGAATGAGCGTTTTGTGTTTCTGAAGTGAATTCAAGCCGCTGTGGATGGTGGCCATACCAAGATTACTGCGCAATAGAGATTTTCTAAGATTTGCTGGATTCCAGATGCTCTCAAGATGTTGTGTGTAGCCTTCTTCCTCTCCAAAATAAAGGGGTATTCCCATCTCATTGATTAGAATTAAACATGTAGGCAAAGGAGAAAAAAAAAGACTATTATCAAGTACATTGCTGTTCTGATTTTGCTTCCTTTTGGAGCTAGAGCAGTTTGTATCTCCTGCTTGTGTACACAAGCTTTCCTAGGTTACCGCCACCTTTCTCTGCGCTAGCATTGGCCGGGATGGTGACATCTCTCCCTGCTATGATATCTTTGTTACTTTAACCCTTTAGGATATGTCCACACACCATATATAAAATTCCAGTCGGATTCTGTTTGAGAACAGATTTATATTAAAGTCTATGGGGACGGTTTCTTGTCAGTTTTTTATTTTTTTCCAAATCCCCAAACCGTCTGAAAATCCGACTGATAAACCATGCTGTGCGGATGGACCCTAAGGCTATGTTCACACAAGTTAAATTGGTGCGCATTTCGGCACTTTTTTCATGGCGTACTGCGCTCATATACGAGCGAAATGTGCCCCAGTCATTACGGTAATCCACAGTTCTTATAGAGAACTATGGATTACGCCTCCTTTTCCCGGACATACAATACGCTGCGGGGGTAGATAAGTGACATGTCAATTATTCACGGCGCTTTAATTACAGTCTATGGGGACAGTGGGCTGCCAGCCCCCCCCGCATCGCGGAAGTACGCGCCTCTCGGACACCCGGCGTAATTGCGGGGCCTACTATACGCCCTGCAATTAGCCGTGTGAACTTAGCTTTAGGGTATGTTTACACGGCTTAAATTGCCGCGTACTTCGGCATGCATTTCGCCGTGTATTGCGCATTATACGCGGCGAAATGCGTGCCGCAATTATGGTAATTCACAGCTCTCATAGAGAATTGACAATGCATGTCTATGGGGCCAGCCCCCCTTGCTTTGGAATTACGCACTGATCAGCGCGTGGTTCAAAAACACACGGCATATTGCGGCGCGTACTATATGCGCTGCAATAAGCCATGTGAACATACCCTTAAAGCTCTGCAGCCTTGTGTTAAACCTCCTCCATCACCAAGGCCTTTCTAACAGGATCAGCTAGGAATAGCAGAGCTGAAATGTCAGTCACTGCTGTAGAACCACCCACAGGCTGACCAGAAAATGGGAGCCTGAAGTTGGCTGTGAAAAGCAGACTCTGTGAAACAGCAGGGGGAGAACACCCCTTTAAGAAAGTTGGAAATCTAAAAAATTAATTTCCTAAATCAAAAAAAACCTCCCTTTTGCAAAAGGATCGGTCACCAGACCTCATGATGCCAATTAAAGTTTCCTACAGCCCATAGTACTACTGTCAGTGATGCAAATGACTTAAAATGGCTACTTAAAGGGGTAAAGTGATTGGTTAGGGTCTAACTTTTAGGGCCTTTACTGTTCTTGAGAATAAAGGGGCCACAGTGCTTGATTAGTGGTGGTGCGACCCTACTGATCTAGGATTAGCAATATGCCATCACTATAAAAGATGGCAATGACCCATTCCTGTATATATGAATGTATGGAAATTCCTATGTATATTTGCATAGGTTCATCCACACTTGCCCTTCTGCCATAGATTGCAATACACAAAACGCTTTACACTACAAGTATCATAATAAAACCCATGAACAATGAATGATTTTGTCAGCAAGTCACTGCTGTCAGGGTATTCGAGCCCAATCAGATTGGACATTCATGGTGTCAGCACTGTCAGTGGCAATGCTGACATCCTTGTTCATGACACATAATTGGCGCTATGTTGTATCAGCAGTTCACGCTTTGCAAGGTCTGGTCGGCATCTTACATATCATAAATATAGAAAACCCTGCGGAAAACATTGGGCCCTATTTATCCAAACTGTCTAGCAGTAAGACTCTCTTTGTTGCCCATAGCAACCAATCAG
This sequence comes from Phyllomedusa bahiana, assembly GCA_025379985.1. NCBI lineage: Eukaryota > Metazoa > Chordata > Amphibia > Anura > Hylidae > Phyllomedusa > Phyllomedusa bahiana. The sequence goes on from JAODAL010003648.1 coordinate 96,099, forward strand.
AGCCCATAGCAACAAATCAGAGCTCATAGCAACCAGAGCCCATAGTAACCAATCAGAGCCCATAGTAACCAAGCAGAGCCCATATAACCAGAGCCCATAGTAACCAAACAGAGCTCATATAACCAGAGCCCATAGTAACCAACCAGAGCCCATAGTAACCAATCAGAGATCATAGCAATCAGAGCCCATAGCGACCCATCAGAGCTCATAGCGACCAATCAGAGCTCAGCTCTGAATTGTCGCTATGGGCTCTGATTGGTCGCTATGAGCTCTGATTGGTTGCTATGAGCTCTGATTGGTTGCTATGGGCTCTGATTGGTTGCTATGGGCTCTGATTGGTCGCTATGGGCTCTGATTGGTCGCTATGGGCTCTGGTTGCTATGGGCTCTGATTGGTTGCTATGGGCTATGGTTGCTATGGGCTCTGATTGGTCGCTGTGGGCTCTGGTTGCTCTGACATCTGGCTGCTATGGGCTCTGATTGGTTACTTTGGGATCTGGTTGCTATGAGCTCTGAATGGTCGCTATGGGCTCTGATTAGTCGCTATGAGCTCTGGTTGGTTGCTATGGGCTCTGGTTGCTATGATATCTGGCTGCTATGGGCTCTGATTGGCTACTATGGGATCTGGTTGCTATGATCTCTGGTGGCTATGAGCTCTGAATGGTTGCTATGGGCAACAAATGTTAAAATGCCGTTGGATTTGGGAGGCCATTTTAACATTGCTGTATAGACATAGCCTAAACAAAATCTAGAGTGAATACAAATGCTTTTTACTAATTAATTAATCTAATCTTGTTAGATATGAGGCCTGCTCTGTCCACCATGGTGATGTCACTTCCTGCTCTCTGTCTAATCATGAAGGGAGAGCAGGATGGTAACCAGAGAAACCTGTGTGCACTTAGAGCAGAAAAAATCTCTCTTATTTCCTGCCCAAGGTAATATCAAAAGAGGAATGTATATAGAAAAAGTCTTTAACTACCTTTCCCTACATGTTGAAAGCTAATTTTTGTAGCTAGAAAACCCCTTTAAATTTTACTTCATACTATCTCATACATTAGAGAAATCCTAAAATTAGTATTTAACGGGACTTACTGCTGAGTACCGGCTAGCTCACTTTATGACCATTCTTTTAGAGCTTCTGCCCGATTGAGGTTTAAGTATAAGCCCGCTTGTCTTTGCTTCTCCAGTCTCGGGCATCCTTTTGAGATGTTACCCTGCTCAGATCCCGAGAAGAGAGAAGCGGCTATCTTCTGACCGGTGCTTTCTGCTTGGCTGAGATAAGCTTCGCTATTTATTCATTGTGCTTCTTCCATTACTCGCTGAGAATATGAGGCTACAGATGGTCAAACTCTGGTGAAGACGGGTGTGTGGCAAGTGACTCCACAGTAAACCAAAATCAGGCAGAAGATGCGTTGCTATAATGTATAATATGGCCATCATCTTCAGAACCCTCCTCCGGGGTCCACCTACCTGACTATGGGCCATGTAGGTAACAATTAGGGAACCTGTCATTACATTTCCACCCCTCAACCTTCACTAGGCCACTGTATACGATATAGCAGGTATCCTTGAAGAGTCATGTGGGTGGTCCCTTTCTTCTGAGGAGTCATACAGACCTGACTTGATCGAAATCCTAGAGGCAACAATAGGTCACTACAGATCTGGCGGCAGAGTGAGCAGATGAAGGCGAGGCCAACCCTGGAGTTGACCATGCACGTGAAAGTAGTCAGGCTAAAATCTCCAAAATAGCGTCTTCTCTTTAGACTATTACACATGTAATAGATGTGTTGCTGGTTTACACGTAAAACAAAAAAATCACATCATAAAGTAGCTGCCTGTAAAAAGTCCAGGTTTAATTGATATCCCATTGGCCAGGATGGACCATTACAAGCCAACTCTGGTGGCATCAGGTGCCTGGAGTGAGGGGAGGATACCGGCCTCACCTTCATCTGCTCACTCTGCCGCCAGATCTGTAGTGACCTATTGTTGCCGCTAGGACAGTGGTCTCAAACTGCAGCCCCCCTATAACAGGGGGCATGATGGGAGTTATAGTTTCCCAACAGCTGGAGGGCTGCAGTTTCAGACCACTACTCTAGGATGTCGATCAAGTCAGGACTGTATGACTCCTCAGAAGAAAGGGACCACCCACATGACTCTTCAAGGATAGCATGTCCTAATGCATCGTATACAGTGCCTTAGTGAAGGTTGAGGTGTGGAATTGTAATGATAGGTTCCCTTTTTACAGCAAATCTAAGGAAAAGAAAAATGATTCTAAAAGTCTTACTGGATAACCAGGACAAATTATAGGAGGACAACATCAAAATAATTCCTCAGTCAGAGGACCACTTTAAGGTGCCATTCACACCCATTATTGGCCTCTGTTGGTGGTATATATACAGTGTATGGTGTCTCTCAACATGCAATATTAATTGCTTCCAGGAAAACCATTGTATCTTGAAACCATAACTCTATGGGAAACTGGTGATTGGTTCTGAGGCCCCAAAATGTGACCCCCACATAATGCAAAATGAAGCTTAAAGAGAAGGGAGCAGATATGAATCTGTCCATACAACATCAGAAAGAGCTGCTGAAAATTACTTTCTATGATGAGGACAGGAGCTTCTTTGAGTCATGGACTTTATACACAATGTACCAGCAATAGGACCCTCACCTGGTGCCCAGAGCTGCTCATCCTGGCACATGCAAGAGCAGTACAGGACATGTAGTACCGCACTATACGGTAGGGAGGCACTACTAGATCACCAATCACTGCATGCACCTCACTAATACATGTAAGAGCAGTACAGGATATGTAGTACCGCACTGTGCTGTAGAGAGGTACTACAATACCGCCAATCACTGCATGTCCTGCACTAATACATGTAAGAGCAGTACAGGACATGTAGTACCGCAATGTACTGTAGAGAGGCACTATAGACCACCAATCACTGCATGTACCTCACTAATACATGTAAGAGCAGTACAGGACATGTAGTACCGCACTGTACTGTAGAGAGGTGCTACCAGACCGCCAATCACTGCATGAGCCTCACTAATACATGTAAGAGCAGTACAGGACATGTAGTACCGCACTGTACTGTAGGGAGGCGCTATAGACCGCCAATCACTGCATGCACCTCACTAATACATGTAAGAGCAGTACAGGACATGTAGTACAGCACTGTACTGTAGAGAGGAGCTACTAGACCCAATCACTGCATCCACCTCACTAATACATGTAAGAGCAGTACAGGACATGTAGTACCACACTGTACTGTAGGGAGGCGCTATAGACCACCAATTGCATGCATCTCACTAATACATGTAAGAGCAGTACAGGACATGTAGTACCACACTGTACTGTAGAGAAAGGCTATTAGATTTCCAATCACTGCATGCACCTCACTAATACATGTAAGAGCAGTACAGGACATGTAGTACCACACTGTACTGTGGAAGAGGCGCTACTAGTACCACCAATTCACTGCATGCACTCACTAATACATGTAAGAGCAGTTACAGGACATGTAGTACGCACTGTATGTAGAGAGCGGCTATAGACCGCCAATCACTGCATGCACTGCACTATACATTAAGAGTAGTACAGGACATGTAGTACCGCACTGTACTGTAGAGAGGCGCTATAGACCACCAATCACAGCATGCACCTAACTAATACAAATACGAGCAGTACAGGACATGTAGTACTGCAATGTACTGTAGAGAGGCGCTACTAGACCACCAATCACTGCATGCACCTCACTAATACATGTAAGAGCAGTAAAGGACATGTAGTACCGCACTGTACTGTAGAGAGGCGCTATAGACCTCCAATCACAGCACACACTACACTAATACATGTAAGAGCAGTACAGGACATGTAGTACCGCACTGTACTGTAGAGAGGCGCTATAGACCACCCATCACTGCATGCAGCTCACCAATACATGTAAGAGCAGTACAGGACATGTAGTACCGCACTGTACTGTAGAGAGGCGCTATAGACCACCAATCACTGCATGCACCTCACTAAAACAGAGGTCTTACAAGTAAAATGTTCATGATAATTGGCTGGATAAAGGGGGTGCAGCCTGAGGGGGCCAAAAAGCCATTCTGTCACATAAGAAGACACCAGTATTGTAAATGGCACATGGTAACCGGGGGGGCCCAATTACACTTTTTGCACTTGGGTCCAAAAGCTTGAAGTTACACCTCTGGGTTGGATCTTCCATCAATCATATCTGCTTCAGTTTAGCATGGTCAGGGACATTCAATCTTAAAACCACATTCAACATACAACGTCCCAGGAAGGAGCATGTTATGGTGAAAATATTGCATCTTGAGGCCATTGTAACTTGAGAGGTCACTGTACATGATTGAAATAGATCAAATGTAGTCCAACAGAACCTACATTTGCCCTACAGACACCCATGGCTCCGCTGCGGTATCTCAGATGCCACCAGTCCAGGTCATAAACGTGATGTGAATGGGGCCCAAAATTGTCAGACCCTAGGGGAAATGTCAACTTGCCAATGTGCATGGACATGTTAAATATCTCCAATGTATGTGATGCTTCGCTGTATATTCACTACATGCAAAAACCAGAGGAAGAGACACTAACTGCATCTTTATGGTGACACAAACCAGGTACCTTGCACAACTCAGGAGGATACAGGCTGTTATCAGGAATGTCTATGCTAAAGGTTTTCTCTGTGTTTCTATGTAGATGTTCAGCTGTCAGATGTTGAGTGTTTGAAGAGGAGGATTGTAATTCGCGTTCCACTAAGTAATGGTCTCCTGCATGTAGGCTTCTAATAAACCATGCATGCAGCTCCGATCATGGCAGCAAAGTCCTGCTTGCACGCCTCAAGTATGCCGATCATGCAGTGCCTTGTAATGCCACGACTTAGTTTTTTTTTTTTTTTTTTACAAATGCATTTTTTTTTTAAAGCCTGAAATCCAGGGAGTATTATCAGCCGTATGAGAAGAGCCCTGATGGATCGTGCACTTTTTTGATTTTTATTGCAGATAAAAATGAGGACTCAGCCCCCATATCCAAGCCTTTAAGACCCGTGGACAACGTGCCTTTAGACCCTAGGGTGGCCACGATTAAACAACGTCCATCCAGTAGATGCTTCCCTACTGCTACGGAAACCAATGTGAGTAGGAGAGAGCATGATAGATGCTGATGCACCAAGTCTAGACATACGGGGACCTTTACTGCATAGACAATCAGGGCAAAATCTACTTCAAACCATCTAGTGGAGAACACATTCTCTTCCGAAAACTGTATGGATATTAACAGTCTTCCAAAAATACAGTGAACAAAGGCAAGACGGTTAAAGCAGGTGATACAACTCCATTACCTCCAGAACGGCGTAAATTATTGAACAATATTCTGAAATAAGGTTTTCCGTTTCCGAAACACAAAAATTTTTACTAATAAATTCCTAATTTAATAGATAAAAGTGAGGAGCACAGCAGCAGTTTTAATGTTAAGGCAAACGTTAGTGACCCAGATTATGTTCCCAACACTAGATCTTGTAGTGGGAGACCTATAATGGCCATACACAGCTCAGTTTGATGAGTGGGGCAAAAAATAGGGGCAAAGAAATGTAAACAAATGTGAGATTTCCTATGGCTGGAAGCCACTAACAGGGATTTTCACCAGTTTTGAAAATCTCCATGGAAAAAGCCTAGTATATGTAAGGATCACTCCATTTTTTTCCTTTAGTTTGTCAGAAATTCTTAGTAGTAGTGGTAGTAGTAGTAGTAGTAGTGGACAGTAGTTGCAGTAATTTTGCCTACCTGCAGCTGAATACAGGATTTCTCACTGCTGCCACTGCGTCATGTGACCTGCACTCTGAGCTGCTAAAACACACAGCATAGTTGTGTAACCCCGAAGTGAATCGCTCTTAGTATTGGATGTTCAAGAATGTATAGACTTGCTGTCAGCATCAAGAGTGCAGGTCATGTGACCTAACAGACTGTTGCATCATCCAGAAATCCTGTATTCGGCTGCAGTTAAACAAAGTTACTGGCACGACGGTGTACCTAAAAGCAATTTCTAAGGGACTAAGGTAAAACTGGAGTGGTCCTTTAAAGGAAAAGATGGCCTCCAGTTCACCGTCTGCAATATCTAGTACAGTGTTTCTCAACTCCAGTCCTCAAGACCCACTAACAGGTCAGGTTTTCAGGATTTCCTCAGCATTGCACAGGTGATTTAGTTATTGTCAGTGCACTCTGTGGGAGATCCTGAAAACATCACCTGTTAGTGGGTCTTGAGGACTGGAGTTGAGAAACACTGATCTAATAGATCTTATCTTCAGCACCCAGAAGGTCGAAACCTCGCCATACACTTCAGATAGCTATCGGCCAAATGCTCTTTTAGCCAACAGTTGTTCCTCCCTGCCCTAAGCATGCATGTGTTCTTAATAGGAGAAGGGGAGAAAAACTAGCCATAAATAGTAATGTAAGATGGCCCTTCTGATTTCAGCAGGACTAGATGACCTTATAATGTTCATGCAGGTGCCCTAAAGCAATGGCAGATGTTAGGGAAACGAAGGACTAGGGCTGTTAGGGCATGTCCCCACTGCAAGGGTTTTCGGCCGCTTTTTCAGACAGTTTGCGGTTTTACAGACAGTCTGAAAAACCGGCCGAAAATGAGCAGAACGGGGCTCTATGGGAAACCCGTGGGTTTTCCGACCGCCGTTTTTTCCGCCCGCGGTCCACCCGCAAAACATTCTACAAGCACAATCTTCCGTCCGGTTTTCGGACGGAATCTGTGCTTGTGAATGTGGAGGGGGAGGGCTCATCGCGGAGAAAAGCCGCCCCCCCCCCCCCACCCGCTGCCGTGACAAATTTGTCACTTGACGTGTGAACGCACCCTTAGATTTCAACATGCATGATCTTTTTATTTCAGGGCAAAAAGGCCCCAGCTGAGGTGTCGCCCCATTCAGAACATACTGAAGTGTATGGGGAGTCAGCAGAGATAGCTGTGGTCCAAAAAAGTGTATGCCTTAGCCACTGCCAGACACCTTTGGCAATGGCTTATCTGAACAAAAGGAATGGCCATGTTGAAGCTCAACAGCTTGGTCTTTCCCTCTCCCCTCCGACTATTGCTATCAAGAGAAACTTTGGACACCCTCAGACACATTAGATGGGCAGCCGATCCCACTAAAATGGGTGGGCTTGGCTGACATTAATCTAAAGTGAATGACCACCTTAAGGAAATCAGAATGGTGGTCAAATCATTTCTGATATCTAAGCTAAAAACCTTTGTGTTTCCAACTGAGTTTAGGCCAAGGAAAGCAGTTGTCAACCACTTGTCCGATGTAGGTCTCGAATATCCATGACTGCTTTACTACAGTGAGTAAGCCATGTTATGCAGAGTATAAAGCCCTCTTCATTCTGGAATTATAGGGGCGTATGCACATTTGTTGCCACCTTGACTTGATTGCAGTGATTGCTTTGGACTTGTGTATTCAGGAACACAGAAGGTTATATTGACTGTATTATTTGCCGCAGTCTGGGTGATCCGCCGGCGCTGTGACAGTTGTGTCTTTATGCCATGTGTGTTTCCACACCTCCAATAGCTGTCTCTCTTATTGTATTTTGTCTTAGTCTATGTATGATAGGCAGGGTATCGCTGTTATGCCGCCCACTGTTCCGGGAAGCCCCCGTGGTCCTTTTCTGGGTATACCTCGTGGCACTATGCGAAGGCAAAAATCAATAGGTAAGAGACACAATCCTGCTGTTTGTTCTGTGTGCTCTTTTTATACTTTTTTTCTGGGATTTTTTTTTTTTTTACTTTCTGCTCCAATATGGCGGACCATTGCATGATGTCCTTGTGCTCGACATTGTGGTTACTACTGTGATGGTGTCTATGCTGCTCAGGTGATATCAGCAGAGTAAAGTTTGGTTTTATCTATTAAATGTATTCGGCTCTACAAGTTTACAATTCTGATTAGATGGGATCCATTAGTTGTGTCCGGTAAAGAATATTGTGCTGCTACGCATTTTTTTAAAATATTGTGCTTAATGGACTTGGTGGGTGGCATATAGGATATACGTCAAATAGAAGAAGATTATAAACTTAAAGAATATCACCCTTCCTCCCCCCCCAAAAAAAAAAAAAAAAAAAAAAAATCTATTAAATTGTGCCAGTTTATATTTTTGAAATTCACTTTTTAAACTAAACATCTAAACAATTTTACATTAAGTGAAGATGGAGGTAAATGAACACAGAAAGGTTAAAAAATATTTCTCCCACCAAAAAAAGTTTTCCAACTTTACTTTGATGGTATCAACTTTTTAGGCACAATGGACCTATCTGGACAGAAAATAAGGCAGTTTCTATGTAGCCTAATCAGCGTGTTAGAGGAGTAACTGGAAGCTCCTAGGCACCAGTAAAAAAATATGGAACTGTCCCTACCATGTGCACTTATTATACTGGTGTCTTTTTACATGTCAATGGTCTCTGGGCCCCATCAGGAACCTGAGCCAAGGTGTGACTACTGCTTCTGCAGCCCCTATATCTATACCAGTATCAAAGTCATAAAATATCAAAATATATGATTTTAAAGGAACTGTCCCAAGTTCCCAAGAAACATGCTGATCAAAGAGTCTTATTGCAGGTGTCCCAGCTGTTATCTGGGAACTGGTGGTCACCCGCCCATTTTTTTTTAGTGTTGAGGGGTTGTACAGGATTTGAAAAACATGGCTGCTTTCATCCAGGACCACATGTGTGCATGGGTTGTATTTGGTCTTGCACCTTTGTTCCATCCAAGGCAAGGGAGCAGAGCTGCAATACCACACACAACCTGTAGATGCCTGGGGCGCTGTTTTTTGCAGAAAGCGGACACTTTTTTCTAATCCTGGGCACCCATTGTATTCAGACCATATCCACCGTCCTTCAGAGGAGTGACAGTTATGGGGCTAACCTCTACCCCCGTCAGGCTAAGAAGGGTTCCTATGAATCTACGTGGCCCGCACCCCTGCTTGTGTTGTGGTGTTTGTGTGTTATCTGTCAGTGTGTTGCAGTTTCCTTCCATTTGTCATATAATCTGCGGTTAGTAGATTAATTGCTCTGTTTGAAGCTGAAATAATACTGTATAATCTGATGCTACATGACGAGGCAGCAAAAATGGAAAATGATTTTCTGCATAATTAACAAGTGATTTCCTTTTGTCAGACAGCAGAATCACTCTGTCAGGTTAGTAGCATAGTACACTATAGGATGTGCAATTATACTCTGATTCGTCTTACCGTCTCATTTGCATGTTCTGCCGTTTTATTTGCAGGCTGTAATTAGTGTTATTATTGGCAAGTCCCATTAATGCCTTTCATTACCTCATGGGTGTGTTGGCTTTTTTTGTTGTTGTTTTTTTTATATATTTTTTTTTTTTGTTAACCACCAAAATCTTTCCCACATAGTAATCTTACAGCTGTATGAATTTACTGAGTTGATTCACAGCGATTAAGTCAACATTGCGCCACCCTCCACCTCGGGGTTGTATTGAGGTTGTGCAAACATACAAACAGTCCCCGACTTACAAAGTTCGGATTTATATCTGTCCCCTAGTTACAAACGGAGACTTATGGGGCATGCTGGCACTTGTAGTTCCATGTTCCACAGCAGATAGTAGCTGTGGAACGACAAGTGCCAGCACGCCACAGCAGAACATGAGGTGAAAATGAGTTAAAATCTACTTAACAGAGGCACAGACAGCAAAACAAATATAAAAACCCTTCCCTGCACTATCCGAAACTAAAAAAAAAACCTTTTGTGCTGGAGTTGAATTTGATAAATATTCCTGTTCCGACTTATATACAAATTCAGCTTAAGAACAAACCTACAGTCCCTAACCTGTTTATAACCCGGGGACTGCCTGTACTCACTCTCTTATAAACCCTACACAACACTTGTCCAACTTTTTATGCAAAATGTAACTTAATTGTATGGATCTTTAGTGACCATACCCCGCTTCAACCAAGTTTGTTCCTGAGCCCGCCAGAAATACCCTTATTTTAATGCAGAATTAGATAAAATGTGGTCAAGTTTGTGCCACAGTCTCATAGAAATGAGACTGTCAGTAGATATTAAGGCAGTGGGTTTGAGGTTTGATGGTGCTCCTCAGATAAGGCAGGCGATTATTCCCAAGAAAATGGTTTTCGTTGAATTAATAAGCTTTAGTAACTCATGGCATCTTGGATATACTTGGGGTTTCCAGTTCTATAATAGATCCTACCAGAGGCATAACCAGCATACATAGGACCCCATAGCAAAATGTGATGGCCCCATCTGTTGATAAGAAACAGATAAGTAGGAATAATTAAAACTATAGATATAACCGTCATATATCAGAGAACTCATATATTAAAAGGGTTTTGCCATAAAGTAAAATTGATGTGGGACATTTTCACCATTCATCATTATTAAAAATTCTGGACCATTTTTGTTTTAGCTGCTCCTTTAGTGATCCATAGTGTACAGCTCTGAGAGCTCCTCAGTCCTAGCCACATGTGCTCAGATATCACCTCTCCTCTCAGGCAGCTACTGTCAGTCTCTTCCCTGCTTAGTAATCATACACCCCTGGGCCCTGTAACTTCTGCTTTGATTACAGTTATGCCCATGGCTCATGCAGTACGTACCCTCTTATTACTAGCGGCAGTGACAGCCTGTGTCTGACGTTTTTCACATTTTTAATACAGCAAGAATTTATCATCTTTCTAATACAGGGGGCCTGTCTAAAAGAGAAATCATAACCATGATGTCAGTGCGGCCTGTCAGGAACAGTTTGCATCTTGCATTACCTGATAACTCATATTATGGTCGGAAGCGTGATGCAAACGTGAAAAAAGCCTTGGACAACTTTGATAACTGTATGAGTATAGTAGTATAAGAGTTGCTCCCCATCATCATACAGTGGTGCACACATAGGAAAAGGTCCAACGGGTTTTACGCCCCCTTCCCTGACACCATCTTCCCCGCTCCCACATTCTGCTCCAGCATGGTGTGCATCATTGTCATGGTACCAAAAAGTAGGCGACCGCCTAGGGCGCCATTTCATCCCAGGCAGAGGGGGGAGGAAGGGGGGCGCAATGAGGCATAGATTGGGCTGAATTTTTCATTTGGTGGGTGCTTTGTGCCTTATTTGCCTAGGGCAACAGAATACCGTGTCCCAGCCCTGCATGGTACAGGTTATGGAAGAGAAAGGACTTGGGGGTGTTAAATAAATTATGCTGCCAACCACAGACTACCATCTTCAAACATCTGATTTTACCCCTATTTTTATATACATGTATCGATCTGAAGTTGTATATAGCCTGGGATCCTAGGCTCCAAGTGGCCAACACATTAATTGCCAAAGAGGGAGGACGACCCAATGAAAGCCTCCTTTCTACTCCTCGAATGATATATCAAATATATGTCATCAGTGTTGATTGTACAACAGGGTTGTCCTACGTCTCATCGTCCGTCTTCCACTGTTTTACATAAATTGGCGCATTATTTAGGTAGAAGACAGACTCCGAGTTGGTGCTCAGCCCCTTTGCTTAAAACCGACTTAGAAATAATTTTGGCTAGAAATACATATATTTCCCTTCCCTAAAGAGCTTGTGTCATGAAGGCAAATCATGCTTACAGTGATCATGAACTGGTGATGATCTGGCATCAACAGACATAAAAGTTAAAGGGGTTTTCTCACTACATCGATTCATCTCACCTCAGTCCTGTTTTCTTGGTTTCATTTTTGAATTCAGGGGTGGTTTTACTGGCTTCTACTGTCCTGCTGTGACGAGCTACTGAGGACACCAGGTCTGTAGCTATAGCGACCAGCGCTGCCAGCCGATCAGGAGAGATGGATCAGGTCTGTAGCTATAGCAACCAGTGCTGGCAGCCTGTCAGGAGAGAACAAACAGGTCTGTAGCTATATCGACAAGCGCTGGCAGCTTATCAGGAGAGAATAAACAGGTGTGTAGCTACAGCGACCTGAGGAGCTGATGTAGTCCATACAAGAGGGGATATCTAGGAATAGGTAGGACACTGTTAATGGTCACATATTGCAAAGTGACTTGTTTTTGCAAGATCTTTAACATAAAAAGCAGCAATCCTTGTAGTGAGACAACCCCTTTAACATTAATTTTAATGGACAATGAAGTATTAGGGTATGCTCACACTGTATTTTTGTGGCGCATACTGTATGCTCCGCAATTCCACGGGTGTTTTAGAAGTAGGCGCGGCCAGCATGTGCTTCTAAAAGTGCAGAGACATGTCACTTCTTTCTCCCGGCACGTGTTACGGGTTTCGGTAAATGTTAGGTAATCATAGCTTTCAATGAGAGTTATGAATTACCATATCTGCGGTCCGTACTTCGGGTGTATTGTAGTGCAATTACGCTCCAAAATATGGACCGCAAATGTGCCGTGTGAACATCCCCTTAGGTAGTCAGGTTGAGTCTGATAGACTACAAAAGGGGAGCACCCCTTTATGAGGGCTATAAGCACTAAGGAGGTATTTATGGTGGGTTTTAAACCAATAATTTTTGTCGATCCATTCATGAAGCATCTGGGCCCCCTGCTTATTATCTGTTCAAATCTTGCACCATAGTAAAAAATAGCAAAAATATGATCAGGGCCCCTGACAGGAGAGCTGCCGATACTGCCCCGCCACTAATAGAGAAGTTTGTCACCTTTGGACTTCTGATTTCTTCCTCATTTGTCTGTCTCGTGTTTCTTTCCCATTTTCTGTCCTTGTTGCTCTTGTGTTGTCTCTTTGAGTTGTGATAATAAAAATGTATTTTTTGCTTTGACTTGGCGTCATGGTTTGAAAATAGTTTCAAGCCTAGAAGATGTTGAGCGCTCAAATCCAAGACGATTGACAGATCCCAAGCCATTCAATGGTGGCATCAGTACAATGGTGTATATCAAAGGATTTCTACGAGAGAATCCCCAGTATAAGGATGAATTCACACGCGGCAGATTTGTTGTAAAAGTCATGGCTGCTCTTCTGAAGACCTGAATTGGGCTCCTAGAAACTCGGGGACAAGCTGCAAAAGAAACTCGATTCAGATGAACTGATTTTAAGTCTTAAGGGGGTTTTGCCATGAAGTGAGTTCCTTACCTCTTATCTGCTCAGGAGAGAAGATAAACAAAGCATGCTGAGTCATGGGGAGAGGGAGGGGGGTGAGCAGAGAGTGAGGAAGCAGGGAACGTCTGCAAAGTTTACTCAAATAATTACATTACAACCAGTGGATTCTCTATACAGCAGACAGCCTCATACACTGCACTTTCTCCCCAGCCCCTTGCAAGCTCCTTCAAGTTCCCTGTCATCAGATAAGAAGTGCAAACACGCAAGCGCCAGATCAACTCCTGTCAGTGTCCTGGTCATGTCTAATGTAAACTGTCAGGAAACTAAGTGGGACTGAGCAATGCTGTAGCTCTCAGAGGCTTCACTTTTTGTAATCACATATATTTAGAAAAGTGATCCCACGTCAACATTACATCGTGGCAAAACCCCTTTAAGAAATCTCTGCAACAAATCTGTCACGTGTCAATATACCCTGACACTAGTCCTTGTACTGAAAATGGCTGCAATTACAGATCCCATTGTGGCGGTCACACAGCTTCCCCAAAGACGAATGGAACACGGAAATATGAAGAAATTTTAACGATTCGAAAACTCAATTTTTAAACTTTCTTTCCTTTTCCTTTTTTAGACTGTGCCTATATAGTGACTTTTTGTAATACAGTGTTCAGTCCAGGCACAGCTGCAGTCCACAGGTCACATGCAACCCCAGGTTCTTCTGTGGACTGCAGAAGTTAAAATTGGCAAGTTCTGCTACAAAAAGTATCCATGTGCCTTCAGCCTTAAAGTGAGCTTCCAACTTTTACAATCATGTTATTCATAGGTAAAAAAAATTCCATACTGACAGTGGTGGCTGTGGATAGCCATGAAATTGTGTTTAATAGCTATGAACTGATCTGGGCTCTGACCATCGCAAAATATCTTCCAAGGGTTGTCCCCGATTGATTTCTTTATCGTTAAATGGATCTGCAAAATCAGTCAATTGCATGTATGATTCTATTACACAGTCGTCACCTATTCTAGAATATGTAGCGCTGAATCGTTGGGAAACTAGTTACAATACTGCCACCTAGTGGCACATAGCTACTGTTTGCATTCTGATGGCTGTACAGCACTGAGTGTATAGCTACAGACCTGTCATGCGGGCCTTAGAAGTCCAGTAGCATGCCCCTTACGTTTGAAAAAAAAGCCGGTAAAAAACGAGGCCTAAAGTGAACTTCCAAATTTTACAATCATTTTTATTCATAGGAAAAAAAAAAAAAATTCCAATGACGTGGGGGCTGTGTATAGCCTAAAATTTGTGTTTAATTCATGAACTGTAAGAGCTCTCCCCATTGCAAAATAAAAAAAGGGGTGTCTCACCAAATGTTTCTTATTATTTTAAAAAAAATCTTGAAAAAATCAAGTCACTTTGCAAATTATCTTTTTAACAGTGTCCCCTATTTTAGTATCCCCTTTGTATGGGCTGCATCACCCCGGGTGCTATAGCTCAGACCCTGTTTGATCTCTCCTATGGGACAGCACGGCCTTGCACAACCTTCTCTGGGGCCTTTAGAAGCCAGTAAGCATGCCCCCTTAATTCAAAACTGAAACCAAGAAAACAGGACTGAGGTAAGATGAATCGATGTAGTGAGATGACCCCTTTAAAGAATAGAATTTTTTACCCATTCAGATAGAACAACATGATTTGCAGGGATGGATGTTCACTTTAAGGGGACGTTTTCCGACCACTGAAAAGTCCGGCCTAAGCTTCTAGTACTTGAAACGGAACCTTTGTCAATGGAAAACGGATGACAAATGTTCATTGTGGATTTTCACGTTGCTTCATATGATGTTCCCTTGATTTATAAAATACGATATTCCATTCTTACTTTTCAGCTCGGTGTGGTGTTGCTAATTGATGCTGCTCACAATTTTAGGTCTCTGTTGTCCTGTGACCGGTTAATACTAAACATTTCTAATCAATATATGGAGGTGACTGTAAGGCAAAGGCTACATGGTAAAGCCATAGGATTAAGGTGATGCCACTTCAACACTGCTTTCCATAGGGAAACATTGCAGTAATTTTATAGGGAAATATTGAGACTATAGTAACTGTATTGAGAAACATTGAGAGTATAGTAATGTTATAGGGAAATTTTAAGATTATAGTAATTTTATTGTGAAATATTGAGATTCTAGGAATGTTATAGGTAAATATTAAAATTACAGTACATTTATAGTTAAATATTGAGAGCAGTAATTTTATAGGGAAATATTGAGACTATAGTAATGTTATAGAAAAATATTGAGATTACAGTAATGTTAGAAAAATATTGAGATTCCAGTAATGTTATAGGGAAATATTGAGATTACAGTAATTTTATTGTGAAATATTGAGATTATAGTAATGTTATAGAAAAATATTGAGATTAGAGTAAAGTTCTAGGGAAATTTTAAGATTATAGTAATGTTATAGGGAAATATTAAGATCACAGTAATTTTATAGTTAAATATTGAGACTATAGTAATGTTATAGGGAAATTTTAAGATTATAGTAATGTTATAGGGAAATACTGAGATCACAGTCATTTTATAGTTAAATATTGAGATAGCAGTAATTTTATAGGGAAAAAGTAAGATTAAAGTCATCTCAGTGTTTCCCTATGAAAAGTGTTTTTAATAATTCTCTATACAATTACCGCCGTTTTAGTGTTTTTCTATGCGATTACTGCAATCTCAGTATTTCCCAATGAGATTACAATAATCCCATGTAGAAACATTGAGATAACTGCAATCTTAATAATTCTCTATAAAACTACTGCAGTCTCGGTGCTTCCCTATGAGATTACTGCAATCTCAGTATTTGGCGATGAGATTATAATAATCCCATAAGGAAACATTGAGATAACTGCGATTCTCTATAAAACTACCACAGTTTCAGCATTTTTTTCTCTCTGGGATTACTGCAATTTTATTGGGAAATATCACTATTGCAATATTCTCCTAGGTAAACTTTGAGATTGCAGTAGTCTGGTAGGGAAACACTGAGGTTGTACGTGATCAAGTGTCACCATGTAGACCTTGCTTTATGGATGTTCCACACTCATGTGACTCAATTTATTGGACCTGGTCCTCTAAAGTTTTACATGGGCTTCATGTATTAAAAGCTGGTGTAGATGGGATTTAGTAGAGAATGTGGATTCTCTGATTTATATTTGAATATAGACTGAATTCTGATGTTCTCGATTCCACTATAATTTTGTTGTATTGTAACAAAATCTCTGAAAATCCCCCCAAATTTGAAAAAAAAAACAAACGAACGCAGACGAAAAGTGTCCACAGCAACCAGATTAGTGCCACGAGCAGCACCTAAATTTTTTGGTCTCCTCCAGTCGTAATACATGAGGCTCCATCTTTAGAGAAAATGTATGTCCATTCCCTTTGACTGCATCATAGAACATAGAGAGACCCAGCGGTGTGTGCAGCTGCATAAAGTAAATGTGGTTATGGAACTGCACCAGACATACATTAAAATCACCTATAGGTCAACAAACCCTTGAAGCTTGGACTATACATGTGATCTTTAGCTATGAGATTGCTCGTGGACTTTGTCCTCTTCTAGGAATACATATATATCATATAGGGCAAGTCAAAGGTCAGGTAACGGACTATAGAGGAAGGAACCAACAATTAGATGGCCCATATATTCTTATGCCCATTGGTCCAATTATCAAATTATCCGAATTTAAGATTACAGATGTTTAGGTGGTTCCTGATACTTTGTCATAAGATAGCATGATTAGAATATATATGTAGCCCTAGAAAAAGGCACTTCTTAAAGGATATGTTCACATTTGCAATCATTTTTACTGCTACGATGGAACCAAAAAGTAAAAATTGAGGCAACTTTGCAAAAAAAAGTCTAAAAATATCCTACCATCCTGTATACACAGCTCCTATGCAAACATATGTGTCTCCATGGTTACAGACTACAAACAAACCCTGTGTAGTCTGATCCTGCAGTCATACTTCCATCTGTCCTATCTGTTTGTACATACATTGGGTAAGTTTGTAGCCTGTAACTCTAGAGACACACAGCTTTGCATAGGAGCTGTATACACAAAACGTAGGGTATTTTAATTAAGACTATTTGCAAAGTTGCTTCATTTTAGATTTTTTTAGAGCAATCTAAAAATGCAAGCAAATGTTAAGTAGCCTTTAAACCTGTGTGTTGTTCTAAGCCTATTTGTATTGATGTAAATGGGATATTTACTTCAATGATCTTATACTCTGTTTATTGCGTCCTGCAGGTATAACTGAAGAGGAAAGGCAATTTTTGGCTCCTCCTATGTTAAAGTTTACAAGAAGCTTATCCATGCCCGATGCATCAGAAGATATTCCACCCCCTCCAGCAACTTTACCTCCATCACCGCCTCCTCCTTCACCCTCACCATTTAATTCACCCAAGTCTCCAAGCCCGAGAGGATATGGAACCATCAAGCCAACGTTCAACCAGAGCACAGGTGCAAAGTCTCCTTTACCGGCAGTGCGAGCCGATAACATGGGAACAATAATCAGAGACAAGGGCTTGTATTACAGACGAGAGTCGGATAGGTTTTCTTTAGACTCTGAAGATCTTTATAGTGCTAAAATGTCATCCCAGCAGAACTTTGTAAGTAAGAGAGGCCAATTACCTGAAAACCCTTACTCAGAAGTTGGAAAGTTAGGAAATAAAGCTGTGTTCGTGCCAGCGAAACCCGCCAGGCGGAAGGGTATGCTGGTCAAGCAGTCTAATGTGGAAGATAGCCCAGAGAAAACGTGTTCCAGTCCCATCCCGACCATCATCATCAAGGAACCTTCAACTAGCAGCAGCGGAAAGAGCAGCCAGGGAAGTAGCATGGAGACGGACCTTCAAACCTCAGAGCATCAAGGACAGCTAAGGCCGGATGACAACCTCAACGTCAGCAGTCCATTTGCTGCAGCCATTGCTGGAGCCGTAAGGGACAGAGAGAAGAGGCTAGAGGCCAGACGAAACTCTCCTGCTTTCTTGTCTACAGACCTCGGAGATGAAAGTGTGGGACCAACACCCAGTCCCAGGTTACGACACTCCAAGTCCATTGATGAGGGAATGTTTTGCAACGAGGAGAGCTTCAAGCAATTTGTAGGTCCAACCTCGCTAATCTTAAGCAGGACGGCTAATGCGTTTGGAAGCAACGGGGACGCAAACAATGTGAGATTAGCAAAGGGAAAAGGACATGAGAACAACACCACTAAAGGGAATAATGTTTCTGGAAATTATATGCATCCAGTTACGGGAAAGATACTAGATCCTAATTCACCACTGGCCCTGGCATTAGCAGCTAGAGACAGAGCTATGAAAGAGCAAGGTCAACCCAGTCCTAGCCCAACGGAAACTGACAAGTCTGATCTCAACAAGCCTCTTTTTATTGATACGAAGCTTCGACCTAATGCAGAAAGTTCATTTCCCGCTGCAGCCGGCAGTACCAGTAGGCAAAATCAACGTGGCGTCTTAAAAAGACAGGAGACCGAATGTAAACACGACAACACAGAGACGGCAAAGGAAGAGAAACGGCACGAAGAGAAGAAGAACATGCTGATCAACATTATGGATACCTCGCAGCAGAAGACGGCTGGATTGCTCATGGTACATACAGTAGACACCACCAAAGCAGAGGATGTACTTATAGACAATATAGACGTAGAAAAAGAGGCCTCTCCGAAGGATCCAACTACAACTCCAGCAGCAGAACCTAATGTTCATGTAGACAATGCATTACCCAAAACAAGTGATGCCAGCCCCCTAGCTCTCCCCAGTAAAGCCATTGTATCCGTATGCTCGGTGGATGAGCCGGTCATCCTACCATTCCGCATCCCTCCTCCACCCTTTGCCTCAATAGATGTAGATGAGGACTTCATCTTCACTGAGCCACTGCCTCCTCCTCTTGAATTTGCCAACAGTTTTGATATCCCAGAGGATGCTTCTGCGATGCCACCAGCTACTCTGGCAGACTTGTTGATGCAGAGGAAAAACGGCACCCTCCCCCCCTGGTATATATAATCCCAATGTTGCCTCGAATTCTTTAGAAAGTAAAAAGCCTGGGGCTCTGTCGAACTGCCTGCCTGCCTCGTACATGCAACACCCAGAAAGTTTTGATAATGTCACAGACTCTGGGATCGAGGAGGTGGACAGCCGCAGTGGCAGTGACCACCACTTAGAGACGACAAGCACTATTTCCACCGTCTCCAGCATATCTACCTTATCCTCAGAGGGTGGCGAAAATTTGGACACATGCACAGTCTATGCAGATGGGCAAGCGTTTCTAGTGGACAAACCCCCAGTACCTCCGAAGCCAAAAGTGAAGCCCATAATCAACAAAAGCAATGCACTTTATAAGGACGCTGTCCTGGAAGAAAACATGGACACTTTTGTTATTCCTCCCCCTGCTCCACCTCCTCCCCCGCTAGGATTGCAGCCCAGTATATCCAAAACTGGGCAACTAAGGACCTCCAAGTTATGGGGCGATGCCCCAGAGGTGAGAAGTCTAGTCATGCCAAGTCCCAAAGCCAATGTTATTAGTGAATTAAATTCCATTTTGCAACAAATGAACAGAGAAAGGTCACAAAACCAGGGGAAGGATTGGATTCACCAACCGGAATGAAAACAGCAAGTCTCAGCACAAGGTACTGTTCTCACCACTAAGGTTAAACCGACGTAGAGTACTGTGCAAAATTTTTAGGTAGGTGTAAAAAATGAGCCACTAAGCACCAATGCTTTCACAATCAATATTTGGTGTGACCAAAGTACTATGTTTTACCAAAAATAAGCCCTCCGCCAAAAATAAGCCCTAGCTTGATTTTTAGGGATTTTTGGAGTAGGCTTTGAATATAAGCCCTACTCCAAAAATAAGCCCTAGTTAGTCAGCGTCTACAGCACTAGGTTATGTAAGTAACATCATGGAGACATAACCTAACGCTGGAGACACTGGTATAGGCTTTATATAGCTCCTAAATTGTCTTGCTGCTTCCTCCCACCATGGCAGGGTAAAATCTGCTCACCTGCTCTTGTGTCCCGAGTCCCGCCTCCCGGTGTTGTCACCTGGTGCCCACTTCCTGGGTCCCGCTTCACGGGTGTTGTCACCTGGTTCCCGCTTCCTGGGTCCCGCCTCCCGGTGTTGTCACCTGGTGCTCACTTCCTGGGTCCCGCCTCCTGAGTGTTGTCACCTGGTGCCCGCTTCCTGGGTACCACCTCCCGGTGTTGTCACCTGGTGCCCACTTCCTGGGTCCCGCCTCCCGGGTGTTGTCACCTGGTGCCCGCTTCCTGGGTCCCGCCTCCCGGCTGCTACTGCGCGATGGTGTTGGCTTAGCTGCTGTTCCTGGGTCCCACCTACTGCCTTCTGAGTGCCTCCCCATGGACCCTGCCTTCCAGCCGGCCCAGCTCGCTCCCGCAGAAGCAGCCACGTGTGATGTCACAACCACCGTTACCAAGTCCCGCTCCAGACTCCCGCCACCTGCCCCCTCGCGGCCACATAGAGAAGAGGAGTACTAACGTCACACAAAGTGTTTTGAGAGTGCCAGTAAGTGTTACCATAAGAGACGCTGACACAGGACCAGCAATTGTGAATGTAAGCTCTCCCCTAAAAATAAGCCCTAGATCTTTTTTTGAAAATGAAAATAATATAAGACCCTGCCTTATTTTTGGAAAAACACGGTGCTTGCAAACACTTTTTGAAGGAACCTGGCAGGGAGGTTCTTCCAAACATCTTGGAACTAAGCCCAGATGATCTGTGGTTGTAGCTGCTCAGATCTTTCTTTCTCTTCGTGTAATCCCAGATAGACTCCATGATGTTGAAATTAAGGCTTTGTAGGGGCGACACTATCACTACCAGGACTCATTTTTTTTCTTTATGCTGAAGATAGTTCTTAGTAACATTGGCCGCACACCTGGGGTCCCTCGCCTGCTGCAGGATAAATTTGGGGACAATCAGAGGCTTACTATTTTTTAAAGCATTTTTATTTTCCACTATTTTTTACATACCTGCATAAATTTTTTGCACAGTACTGTATATACGGCTATAAGTTTAATTTCTGTATTCATGACACTATGACAAAATAAGGAAAATTTACAGAAAAACTGCACTGTTATCAAGCAGAAACGAGAATGCTTATGGTTGCTGGAAATGGTGCGACTATTGTGGCCAACCTCTCTTAATGTGTTCTGAAATTAAGAGCTGAGTTTTAGGAAGAGATGGGGCTGGTAAAAGGATGCAGCTAACAGGGTGTATTTAGACACGGCAGCAAGTTTGCCACATCTGAACATACCATAAGAGCTGCATACGTAGCATCTGCTACTGGTTCTTTGCTTCTGTGGGACCCATTAACGTCTGAGGGTACATGGGCTCAGAATTTGCTGGCACCAGGCTAGATGTACAGCAATGTGGTCATCCTATACAGAACTTGGCACATAAACATATAGGTCTGATATCAGGGACCAGTGGGGATAATGACAATCTCTGGACAGCGCGGTGGAAAATAATGACGCTATATAAGTGAATTAAATAAAGAATTTTGTAATTTCATGTATTTCAATTATTTTCTATAAAATAATATTTTTTGTAGATCCCGTCACATATGGCAGAAAGCAAAGCAAATTTTTTTTTTTAAACAAAGGGGCCCGCTGATAAACTGGCAATAGGGGGCCCAGATGCTTCAGCTGTATGTGGCCCTGGAATTACTGATTGCAGCCATGGGTGGCAAGTATTGCGTGTGCACTTGTACCCAGGGGTGCCAATAGGGCAGTACTCCTGTCAGGGGCCCTAATCAAAAAGGGTCCCACGGATATGTTAAAAAATAGGAACTAGTAATGGGTGGGGACCCATTTGATTTGGCTGTATGGGGCCCTGAAACTGTTAATAGATGACTGATGGCAGCCCTGGCTGTACCAAGGGCCGTCTTAACAGCACTATGGGCCCCTGGGCAGAGAGGTGTACTGCGCCCCCCCCCTCCCCAAAAAAAAAAAAAAAATACTTAAAGAAACAAAAATAAACATCACCAGCTCAGGTCACCATTACATGACAGAGACCACAGCACTGATCGAATATAGAAGTAAAATAACCCGACACCAGGGACTCGCAAGAGATGTCATCTCTGATCAGTCATTCTCTGAATCGTTCCTTTTCCCTTTCCTCTCCTTCCGTCCAGCCACCCTGACGTTTCCCGCCGCAGCTCGTCCCTGCAGAATGTAACGCACAAACATCTTAGAATCCTCACTTTATCGCTACCGATTCCTACCTCTGTTATGGGCGCCCCACATTTAGTAAGTAGGTAGTAATGTTGCCCACCATTAAGTAGGTAGGTATACAGGCCCACTGTAGGTAGATATGCTGTCCCTGTAGGTAGGTTTATAGCCCCCCCTGTAGATTGTAGGCCCCCTGTAATATCTCCCCCATAGATTGTAGGGCCCTCCTGTATTATCCCCTTATAGATAGAGCCAGTAATTAGCCAGGTAGGGCCAGTAATTAGCCAGGCAGCACCAGTAATTAGCGCAGGCAGGGCCAGTAATTAGGGCAGGCAGGACCAGTATATGGGCAGGCAGGGCCAGTATATAGGCAGGCAGGGCCACTTATAGGTAGGCAGGGCCAGTATATAGGCAGGCAGGGCAGTATATAGGCAGGCAGGGCAGTATATAGTAAGGCAGGGCCAGTATATAGGTAGGCAGGGCCAGTATATAGGTAGGCAGGCAGGGCTAGTAGATTTAAAAAAAAAAAAATCTTACTCACCTGATTTCCCTCCTCTTCTCCACATCCGGAGCCGGTGGCTGCTCACAGCAGAGTCATTACATTGCGCGCTTGCTCCACGGCCTCCTGGTTGCTGAATGTCCGGGAGCAGAAGATCTTGGCTGTTGTGCCTTGGCTGCTGCCTGCACCGTGCGGTGCAGGCGAGGGCCGGGATGGCTGCATGGCTGGGTCTGTGACCTGGCCATGCTGCTGTGTGGCGAGGGGGGGGACCAGCGCCACAGACCGGCGCCACAAACCGTTGCCGGTACTCGGGGCCCGCCAGGGGGAAACCCTAGCCTCCCCCGGCGACACTCCGAGCCGGCGCTGCGGCCCGAATCACGGCTGCCACCAGGCAAAACCTGGCTGTCGCTCCACCGGGCAGGGTAGGCGGGTCCCCGGGAGGGCCCCCTGAGCTCGTGGGGCCCCTGGGCAATGGCCTACCTTGCCCAATGGAAGAGACGGCCCTGGCTGTACCACTGGGCCTGAGCACTAAGACTGAAGCTTGTTATGAGTAGGATGGTGCACCACTCATCCATACACACAACTTAAACATATCCTAGTATGGCTTCCAAAACTTGAACTGAAGTGAGTTTAGATCTTCATAAGGTTCTACGGAAGTTTAGAAGAACCTCATCCAGGCATTGCAGCCGTAATCTGGGCCCTGAAATGTGGCAATTTATTGTGTGACGTAGGACTAATCATGGGCTGCATTAAAAGAGGCATAAATGCTCAAGAAAGGAACTTCATTTTGCCTCTATACAAATAACTGGTGAGGCCACAGATGGGGTATTGTGTACAGTTTTGGGGACCACTGTATAAGACGGTCACAGGTGCTCTAGAGTGGGTGTAAAGGAGGGCAACCAAGTTGGTTAAGGGAATAGAACCAAGATAGACTATAAAACCTTGGATTATTCAGCTTGAAAAAATATGGATTGGGGCGATTTAATCACCACATACAAATATGTGAGAGGACAGTACACGGATCTCTTGCATGATCTTCTTACACCTTAAAGAAGATCACTATGGAGTTCACTAGTAGAATATAACAATTAATATGATCAGCACTAATGTCCTAATATTGAAGATAGAGACATTGCATGCAAAGATCGCCCATCGGTAGGTAACCCAGACCTCAACTTCAGTAGTCCAAAAAAGTATCCAGACAGGGAGTCAGCATCATGTCCGTTATTCATAAGAATCCCAAGTACAAAAAATATGCAACGTTTCGACCCTTCAAGTGGAGTCAAGAAAGACTCCACTTGAAGGGTCGAGACGTTACATATTTTTTGTACTTGGGATTCTTATTAATAAAGGACATGACGCTGACGCCCTGCCTGGATATTTGTTTGGACTATGGAGCTCGCTGTCACAAGAAGTTGGGAGGGTGGAATCAATGAATAAGTTCAAGAGGGGCTTAGATGCCTTGGGATTATGATCCAGGGATTTATTCTGATCGCCATATTTGGAGTCAGGAGGAATTTTCCCTCTTGTATGGGACAATTTGTTTCTGCCTCATAGGGGTTTTACCTTCCTCTGGATCAACACTGTAGGATTATAGGTTGTACTTGATGGACCTATGTCCTTTTCCAGCTTTATTTACTATGGTAAGCATGCATTCTGGCCATGCAATATGTGCAGTATTACATAGGCATTGGCTCACCACCATCCAGGTAGCCTTTCTTATTTTTTTCTATATAGACTAGATACAGTGCCGCTAACACCTCTGATTGCCTCATTTGTAGGATATCCTACTAATGTAGGGTTCTGCTGACACACAGTAGTCATAGAAGGTTCTCCTGCCCATCTCCCGATGCAATCCTGTAGATAATGTCTGGGTGGTGACGTCCTCAGCTGCGCCATTTTAAGCTTATGGCTAAGAACAGCCCTTAGATACAGAAAGATTTTAAGACGTTTTCTGTCTGTAGGTTTTGATATGTAAATTCACAAATCGCCTAAAAAAATGTGGAAGAGTAAAAATAAAAAAACTTCAAAACCCACATCTGTACTGAGGCGGACGCTCCCCTCCGGGGAATCCTCTCTATAAACTTCTGAGGCTCCTAATCATTTACATTAAACTTTGTACAACCTTCTCCGAGCCTGAAGGCCACCGATACCTCAGTGTTTGCCGTCCTCCTGGCAGAATTATTATGTATAATTTATTACTTTAAAAACACAGACATAAATTATGGCTACAGCATAGTATCCCTGGTGGTCCAGGACAGTGAAGGGCTTAATATAAGGATTCACCTAGTGCAGGTTAGTAGATAGGTTTATGTAAGTATCCTTGGTGGTCCAGGACAGTGAAGGGCTTAATATAAGGATTCACCTAGTGCAGGTTAGTAGATAAGTTTATGTAAGTATCCTTGGTGGTCCAGGACAGTGAAGAGGTTAATGTAAGGATTCACCTAGTGCAGGTTAGTAGGTAGGTTAATGTAAGTATCCCTGGTGGTCCAGGACAGTGAAGAGGTTAATGTAAGGATTGACCTAGTGCAGGTTAGTAGATAGGTTTATGTAAGTATCCCTGGTGGTCCAGGACAGTGAAGGGCTTAATGTAAGGATTGACCTAGTGCAGGTTAGTAGATAGGTTTATGTAAGTATCCCTGGTGGTCCAGGACAGTGAAGGGCTTAATGTAAGGATTGACCTAGTGCAGGTTAGTAGATAGGTTTATGCAAGTATCCCTGGTGGTCCAGGACAGTGAAGGGGTTAATGTAAGGATTCTTGCTGCAGGGTAGCGGAGATGTTAATCTAAGCACCCCTGAGGATCTAGCATAGTGAAGGGTTTGATATAATGATCCCTGAAGGAGGGCAGTGGAGGGGTTGTTGTTGCTACATACCTGGGGTCTTGCAGCTACTCACCTCTCCAATTTGACACCACTCAGTGTCCTTTGTTGTGAGCAGCCACATCTGCCCTGAATCGGAGCATCAATGCGATACCTCAGTAAGCATATTAGTGTGCATAATTGTTTCCACTAGAAAGTCCCAGAAAAGTAAAATTGGGGTGGGGAATCGATAAGAAGCCATATCCTAGCTTTGGGGGTCTCATGATGTAACACATGTTCCCTAAAAAGCAGGATCGTGTGACTTCCATTATTGAGGTACTTTGGGCGTTTGTTTCACCTGAGCTTTTGAAAACTGGGACCAGTAAAGGCCATGAGACTGCAATGTGTGAATACAGCCGCTCCTACAATGGGAACATGCTGAGGGCTCATTCATACCTGCAGTGAGATGTACTGCAATAGTCTGTGTGTTACTGAGAGCTCCGCAGACTCACCCCCGCCCGACACAGATCCCAGCCCACGTGTTTCAGACAGAAATAACCCTCTTACAGCTTCTTCCAGTTTCTTCTGCAGGAAGCGTTTGAAGTGGTTGCTTTATTAACATGGAGCCGTATTCCCACAATGTGCACCGCACCTCATGTGCTGCAGGTGGGATTATTTGCTGTTGGTTCTCCTGACTCATGTTCACATTTATTTTACAACCGTAATCTGGTTCCTAAAGTAAACCTGTCTGAGAGCAGGATGTAATAGAGGGGATAAACTGAGCCTATGATATATAGGGTTGTATGATAGAGGAGAGAAGCAGAGTTCTGATATATAGGGTTGTATGATAGAGGAGAGGAGCTGAGCTCTGGGATATATAGGGTTGTATGATAGAGGAGAGGAGCTGAGCTCTGGGATATATAGGGTTGTATGATAGAGGAGAGGAGCTGAGCTCTGTGATATATAGGGTTATATGATAGAGGGAGAGAAGCTGAGCTCTGTGATATATAGGGTTATATGATAGAGAGAAGGGGCTAGCTCTGTGATATTAGGGTTATATGATAGGGAGAGGAGCTGAGCTCTGTGATATATAAGGGATATATGATAGAGGGAGAGAAGCTGAGCCTGTGATATATAGGGTTATATGATAATGAAGGAGCTGAGCTCTGTGATATATAGGGTATATGATAGAGAAAAGAAGCTGAGCTCTGTGAATATAGTTATATGATTTGAGGGAGAGAAAACTGAGCTCTTTTATTATAGGGTAATATGATAGAGGGAGAGAAGCTCTGTGATATATAGGGATATATGATAGAGGAGAGCAGCTGAGCTCTGTGGTATTTAGGGTTATAAAGATAGAGGGAGAAAGCTGAGCTCTGTGATATATAGGTTATATGATAGAGGAGAGGAGCTGCTCTGTGATATATAGGGGAATATGATAGAAGACAGAAGCTGAGCTCTGTGATATATAGGTAATATGATAGAGGGAGAGAACTGAGCTCTGTGATATTAGGGTTATATGATAGAGAAAGGAGCTGAGCTCTGTGATAATAGGGTTATATGATAGAGGGAGAGAAGCTGAGCTCAGTGATATAAAAGGGTTATATGATAAAAGGAGAGAAGCTGAGCTCTGTGATTATAAGGTTATAAAGATAGAGGGAGAGAAGCTGAGCTCTGTGATATATAGGGTTATATGATAGAGTAGAGGAGCTGAGCTCTGTAATATATAGGGGTTTTATGATAGAGGAGAGAAGCTGAGCTCTGTGATATAAGGTTATAGATAGGAATGAGCTCGTAAATATAGGGGGTTTTTGAAATAAAGGGGGTACTCGTAATATATAGGGGTTTTTGTGAAAAGAAGGGGCTTGTATATATGGGTTTTATGATAAGGGGGAAAGGGTTTAGTCTTGAATTTTAGGATTAATGAAGAGGGGGGGCTGAGCTCTGTGTTATTAGGGTTTTATTAAAGGGGGGGAAAGGAACCTGTGATATAATTATATGAAAAAGAACGAGCCTTGATATATGGGGTTTAATGATGAGAAAGGGGACTACCTGAAATATATGGGTTATCGAAGAGAGAACTGAGCTCTTGTTATATATTATTTTTGGAGGAAGGAGCTCTCTTGATAAAAGGGGAAAAATTTATAGAAACAAAGCTGACTCCTGTGATTTTTAATTAAGGGGAGAAATAGCTCTGGATATAATTTATATATAAAAGAACGGGGCTCTGTGAATTACAATAAAAAGGGACAAAGCTAGCTCGGGATATAATTTTTTGTGATAAGGGAAACTAGCTCTGTGATATTGGGTTTAAATAGGGGGAGGGGAGCTGATTTTAATATAGGGGGTTTAAAGGGAGAAAGTGAGCTCGTGATATATGGGGTTTTTAATAAGAACTGAGCCGGGACATATGGGGTTACTTAAGGGGAAGAAGCTAGCTCTTTTAATATGGGTTAATGATAGGGGGAGAGGGCTGACATGTAAAAAAAGGGGTTTTATATTTAGGGAAAACTGACTCTTGATAATGGGGTTAAATAAGAGAACGAGTCTGTACATTAGGTTACTGATAGAAGAAACTAGCTCTTGTTTATAGGTTTAATGATAAAGAGAGCTACTCTGTTTAAATGGATTATTGATAAAGAACTGGCTCTGTGAATACATGAAAATAATTTTTTTGACCCTTGGGATTTGAAATTTTTCACCAGCATAAATTTTTTTTGTAGTTATGATGATTTTTTGCGCACATGCGGGAAAAATTTTTGGCCATCTCTTTGCAGATCACTCTAAAACATTAAGTTTTTGAGGCTGTGCTTGGGACTCGAAACTTCAACTCCCTCCATAAGTTTTCTATTGATTAAGGGCGGGGAAAGGCTAGTCACCCCTACCTTTAAAGTGCTTCTTTTGAGCCACTCCTTTCGGAAGATCCCGTTAAACCATTTCGAATGCCTGGGGGAGGGGAAGGGGTTTTACCAATTTAGGTTCATGGCTCCATCCATTCTCCCCTGATCGTGAAATGTCCTTGCCCTTTGCAAGGAAAAAACCCCCAAAAAATAACATTTTCCCTCCATGCTTAAGGGGGGCGGGGGTTCTTTTGTCATTGGGGAGCATTTCTCTTTCCCCCAAAAACAGCGATTAGTTAATGCAAAAAGCTCAGTTTTTTTCTCTTTGACCCCAGCACCCCACAGAAACATCCAGGTGTTTATTTGGGAAACTTCAGACGGGGCCCACATGCGCCTTCTTCAGACGGGTCGCACATGCCCCTTTTTGAGCAGGGGGCCTTTTCAGGCTTCAGATTTTAAACCTTACGTTAATGTTTCCAATGGTTGTCTTGGTGACTGTGGTCCCACGCCTTGAATCATTAACAAATTCCCCCTTATTTTTTGGCTGTCTCCACCTTCCTCATATCAGGGTACCCACAGGTAATTTTCATGGTGCCCCAATCGTGTCGATTGACATCATTTTGTATTTCTTTCCATTTTCTTACTATTGACCCAAAAGTTGTCTCCTTTTCACCCACGTCTTTCTTATGGTTTTTGGCCCATTCCCGCTTTTTCGGCTAGATCTTTCCCTGACATCCTTTAAAAACCTTAGGTCTTGCCCATGTTTCAGAGGTTTTAAATCTACTGATGAGTCTTTTACAGGAGCTTTTAAAAGGAACAAATTTTAAACACGTCTTAATCAGGAACAGTTGAAGAGCACTAACGTCGTAGGGGTCAGAACTCTTAATGGTTGCAGGGGGCCAAAACTTATTTTTTCACAAAATGCAAATAAATTTAAATAATTTTTAAAAAATGTATTTTTTGGGTTTTTTTTTGGAATTTTGTCCCCGCAATGATAAAATTAACCTACCCTTAAAATTATAGACTGTTCATGTCTTTGTCAGTGGGCAAACTTACTCAATCAGCAAGGGGTCAAATAATTATTTTCTTCACTATATAGGGTTATATGATAGAAGAGAGAAGCTGAGCTCTGTGATATATAGGGTTATATGATAGAGGAGAGAAGCTGAGCTCTGTGATATATTGGGTTATATGATGAGGAGAGAAGCTGAGCTCTGTGATATATAGGTTATAATGATAGAGGGAGAGGAGCTTGAGCTCTGTGATAATAGGGTATATGATAGAGGAGAGGAGCTGAGCTCTGTGATATATAAGGTTATATGAAGAGGAGAGAAGCTGAGCTCTGTGATATATAGGGTTATATATGAGGAGAGGAGCTGAGCTCTGTAATATATAGGGTTATATGATGGAGGAGAGAAGCTGAGCTCTGTGATATATAGGGTTATATGGTAGAGGAGGGGAGCTGAGCTCTGTGATATATAGGGTTATATGATAGAGGAGAGAAGCTGAGCTCTGTGATATATAGGGTTATATGATAGAGGGAGAGAAGCTGAGCTCTGTGATATATAGTGTAAACAAAACAATGTTGTCAGTTCACCTCTATGGTGTCCTGATGTCCTAGGCATTACATGGCAATACACAGCTCATCTACTTGTTATGCAAGTGATTGCACCAGCAGAATAGTGAGTGCAGCTCTGAAGGATAAAACAGGATGTAACTCAGGATCAGTACAGGATAAGTAATGTATGTACACAGTGACTGCACCAGCAGAATAGTGAGTGCAGCTCTGGAGTATAATACAGGATGTAACTCAGGATCTGTATGGGATAAGTAATGTATGCACACAGTGACTGCGCCAGCAGAATAGTGAGTGCAGCTCTGGAGGATAATACAGGATGTAACTCAGGATCAGTACAGGAGAAGTAAAGTATGCACACACTGACTGACCCAGCAGAATAGTGAGTGCAGCTCTGGAGGATAATACAGGATTAAACTCAGGATCAGTACATGATATTAATGTATGTACAGTGACTGCCCCAGCAGAATAGTGAGTGCAGCTCTGGAGGATAATACAGGATGTAACTCAGGATCAGTACAGGATAAGTAATGTATGTACACAGAGACTGCACCATCAGAATAGTGAGTGCAGCTCTGGATTATAACACAGGATGTAACTCAGGATCACCACAGGATGTAACTCAGGATCACTACAGGATAAGTAATGTATGTACCCAGTGATTGCACCAGCAGAATAGTGAGCGCAGCTCTGGAGTATTATAACATCTATTACTCAGGATCAGTACAGGATAAGTAATGTATGTACACAGTGACTGCACTAGCAGAATAGTGAGTGCAGCTCTGGAGGATAATACATGATGTTACTCAGGATCAGTACAGGATAAGTAATGTATGTACACAGTGACTGCAGCAGCAGAATAGTGAGTGCAGCTCTGGGGTATAATACAGGATGTAACTCAGGAACAGTACAGGATAAGTAATGTATGTACACAGTGACTGCACCAGCAGAATAGTGAGTGCAGCTCTGGAGTATAATACAGGATGTAACTCAGGATCAGTACAGGATAAGTAATGTATGTACACAGTGACTGCACCACAGAATAGTGATGCAGCTCTGGGTATAATACAGGATGTAACTCAGATCAGTATAGGATAAGTAATGTATGTACACAGTGACTGCACCAGCAGAATAGTGAGTGCAGCTCTGGAATATAATACAGGATGTAACTCAGGATCAGTACAGGATAAGTAATGTATGTACACAGTGACTGCACCAGCAGAATAGTGAGTGCAGCTCTGGGGTATAATACAGGATGTAACTCTGGGTCAGCACACTCCTTTGCACTGGACAGTTAATGCTGTATCAGACACTGGATGCCACAGGTTTCTTTTATTGCAGATTAAGCAGAATTGTCTTTGAGGACCAATATGTTCAGCCTGTCTCACCGTGAAACAATGATAATCATTATTGTCATGTGGATTTGGGCATCATTACAATCCATCAAAACCTGCAAACTGGAAAACTTTGCAGGATTTTATTATCGCTCCTGATTGTTTTAGTTCTTAGACGTCACAATTATCTGTAATTTATGGTCCGATCACTGAGAGACTCATCCAGGCTGTGGCCTCCCGGGCGCTTGGAACATTTTTCATATTTGCATCATGCAAGGGAAAGTAAAGGAGCTTTTCCTGTGGATTAAATGTATAAACACACAGTTTGCTGTAATAATCCAAAATCTCTAGAGCTTTTGAAAAATGAGCTCTGTCAGGGCAGCACAATGGATATAAGAGCGCGGTCCCTCCCCACGTGTCACAGGGAATGATGGAGAATGGGCAGCCAGCGTTCATACTTGTTGGTGTCTGACAGATTGTCACTGTGCTGTATCACCACCTTGTGTTCAGTCAAAAGAATACCTAATAGATGAGAAAGATAACAGGTCCATCCAGTCCAACCTATAAGGGTATTGTCACGGATGCCCCTGCGACCCTCGTCCCGGGTCGCAGGTGCATCCGTGCCCCGACGCCGAGTGGCGCCTCGTCCCGCACATCGGATCCGGGGTCCGCTCACCCCCGTCAGCCCGCCGGCAGTCACTTACCCGGCCACGCTCCTGCTCTGTCCACCTCTCTCCCGCAGAGACCAATTACCGGCGGGACAGTGCGTGGGTAATTGGTCATTGCCGGGCACTGTTCCTATTCAAGTCCGGCCTTTTCCTGGCAGCCTTGCCGGATCTTTAGTGCACATCCCTACTGTGACAGCGTTCCAGAAAGCCTTGTCTTGTCTACCTGTGTACCGTACCCGTTGCTCACGTTTACCGACCACGTATCTCGCCGCCTGCCCTGAGCTTCTGCCTGTCCACTTTCCAAACCCTCAGCCGCCTGCCCACCTCCTGCCTGTCCCCGACTACGACCTGATTGCCGATTCTGTACCTCGCCTACCCTTGCCGCCACCGCAACAAGTCCCGCCAGTGGAACGACCTGGTAGATTCCCACCGCAAGTCTATCCCGCTTTGCGGCGGGCTCTGGTGAATACCGGGACCTACTTAGATTCCGCTCCCTGCTGTGGGCTTCCACCATCGCTTGCGTGGTCCAGTGGATCCACCTCCAGACCGTTACAGTAAGATCCGGCCATGGATCCCGCCAAGGTGTCCTTGCCGAGCGTCGCCAACATCCCCACCGTCGTGGTCAAGCAATCTCAGCAGATCGCTCGAGCAGCTCTCCTCCATGATGCAGCAGCTCATCGCCACTCAGCAGCAGCAGTCGGCTGCAGTGGTTCCTCCCGTGGCAGTCGCTCCAGTTTGGTCCCCCAAACTTCGGTTGTCCCCTGCTGACTAAGTTTGACGGGGGTCCCAAGGGCCCGCAGGGGCTTCATCACCCAGTGCTCTCTTCATGTGGAACTTATGGCTGGTTCATTCCCTTCGAAAGACCAAGTGGCCTTCGTGTCAGTCTCCTCTCTGGAAAAGCCCTGGCAATGGCGACTCCAAAACCCCGGGACCGAGGCGATCCGGTCACCGCTGACCTGGTGACATTTCTACAGGAGTTCCACAGTGTCTTCGAAGAGCCTGCCCGCGCTTCGTCCGCTGAAACCGCCCTGTTGAACCTGCAGCAAGGGAACGCCTCCGTGGGAGACTACGCCGTGCAGTTCCGCACACTAGCATCGGAGTTGGCTTGGAACGATGCAGCGTTGTGCCCACGTTCAAGAAAGGCCTCTCCGCCAGATTAAGGGGCTCTCGCCGCCCTGGACCCTCCGTCTTCAATAAGCGAGCTCATCCACTTGGCAAACCGGATTAATATCCGTTTCGCAGAGAGACGTGAGGAGCTCCGCCAAGAGCAAGAACCAGTCCTAACACGCCGCCTACCCCGTCCTGCTCTGGTGTTTCTACAGCCTCCACTGCCTCCTTGCCAGCCAGCTGTGGAAGAGGGCCCAAATGCAAGTGGAAAAGAGGCCCCCTGACTCCACGGGAAACAAACCACGGCGAAAGGGAAAAACCCTATGTCTCTACTCGGCACCCGGGGGAACAACCCCTGGGGGGTTTGCCTGTTTCCACCCTGGGCGCCCGGGGGGAAAAAACAAAACCGGGCTACGTGGAGGGGCCTTTTCCCAAAGGGTGTGAAAGGCCCTTCTCCTTGTCTAAAAAAAACCCTTCCTGGTCAGCACGGGAACCCCGGGACCCACTTTAAATTTCAAAATTCTTGGACCCCGGGTTTCCCGGCTGAAACTTTTGGGGACGCTCCCCTTTGGTTCTCAACACAATCTTCCTGTGGTTCTCCTAAAAAAACCTCTGCCCAAATCCCCCCGTCAGTGGGGAGATCCTAAAGAAAAACCAATCCGTTACCTACAAAGCAAAGGGTCCTTAAAGTAGGGGCACTTCAAAAAAGAGAAAACTGTGGGTTTCAATGTGTTCCCCCGGTTTTCATCGCCCGGGGCTTTTGGGGGTCATCCCCCCGGTGTTTTGACTGGCAGGGGGGCAAAAAGTCTTGCGAGGGGGCCCCGGGGATTTTCCGGTCTCCCCTTTGGGGGGAACCCTCCCCCGGTGCTACCGCTTCTCCGGTAAAAATTTAAAACCCTAGGGGGCTTCCCGCCCATATCGGAGTAGCGTGTTTTCTCCGGAACCCGGCGGAAAACCTTGCCGCCACATCCCCCTTATGATTGCCAGATTAAATCTGTTTGCCCGTACCACCCCTCCTGGGCGGGGAGTTCCCCCTTATCTGTTCCTGAGAAAAAACAAGCCTTTCAGAGCCCTTCGGAAAAATCTCCAAAGGGGGTTTTTTTAAAAGGTCCCCTTCTCCCCGGGGGGGGGGATTCTTTTTCGTAGAAAAAAAGGGAGGGTCCCCTTAGAGCCTCTTCGACCCCCGGGGGCCTGAACAAAAATCACGGTGAAAAACCGGGTACCCTTGCGTTGATCCGGAACTTTTTTGACCATCTGCGGGGTGAAAGAATCTTCCCCAAGGGGGAAATTTAAAAGGGGGGGCCCCTAAAATTTTGGGTTCAAAATTCCGCAAGGGCATGAAGGGAAGACCCCCCAAAAACACCAGGGAGGGCCCCTTTGAGTCCCCGGTTATGCCATTGGGAAACTGAAAAATTTCGCCTGCCGTTTTCCCAAAGGCTCGTGAATGACTTTTTTCAGGGATTTTTCCTCTAACCCTGCGTAGTGGTCAATCTGGACGATATTTTGGGGTTTTCCCTTTTTCTGCCCGCAGACCCCCCCTACCCTTGTCCGTCGGGTTTGTTAAAGCGCCCTCCGAGATAACCCACCGGGTTCCAAAGCTGGAAAAGTGCCTTTTCCACCAAACCACCCTTCCCTTTTGGGGGTACATAATTTTTGCCCAAAGGCCTTTCGGATGGATCCGGGCAAAAATTTGCCCAAGCCGTGTTGCAGGGGCCACGCCCAGGGGGCCTCGAGCCATACTGGCGCTTCCGGGGGTTCGTAACTACAAAACCCCCAATTTTTTTCCCCATTTTTTAAAGCTAGTGGCACGATAGTGGCACTTACAAAGAAACATGCAAACCCCGCCCAAGCGGGCCCTCCGAAAGCTGAAGAGGCATTCTCTACCTCAAGTCTCCCTTTCCCACACCCATCTATCTTTTCGCCCCCAAACCCCCCGCAAAAACCCCCTTCAGTTGGAATTAATCCCTTCGTTTTGGGGGGGTCGGAGCAGTTTTACGAAAAAAGGGGGCCCACAGGCAAGCCCTGTGACGTGTGGCTTTTTTTCCAAAGACGTCCCTCGGCCGAGGGGAAAAATTTACACGATTGGCGACCGGGAGCTAATACTAAAAAATTGGCTTTGGGGGAAGGGCGTTATCTCGGGAAAACCTTTCTCGCCATCCCATCGCATTTTTGGGCCCAAATAACCTCCAAAACCTCCAAAACGGCTCAGCGATTTAACCCTTTGCCAGGCCAGGTGGCCCTCTTTTTTTCCCCCGGGTTAAACTTCCGATCTACTTTTGGCCCGCAGAAAAAAAAGTGAAAGCCGACCCTCTCCCCCCCGTCCCTCCGACGTGGGGGGCCCGAAGAGATACTCCAGCACTTTAATTTCCCCCCAAAAACGTTTTTAAAATCTCAGCTGCTCCAGTTAAACCCTGGGAAGGGTTTCCCCGGGGGAAAAAACCAAGGGATGCCCAGCTCTCCGAAAGACTATCTTAAAATGGGGACATTGCCCCTTTGGGGGCCCGGTTTCCCCCCGGGGCGCCGAAAAAAAAATTCCTCTTGATACCCGGTTTTTTTGGGTGGCCAAAACCCTCTTTTAAGGGAATGTCAAGGACTTCGTTGAGTCTTTTTAAATCCTTTTGCCCGAAAACAAGACCCCGTCACAACCCCGGCGGGCCCTTTTTTCTAAATTTTCCCCACCCCAACTAAAACCAGGCCCCATATTGCGATGGACTTTGAAACCCGTTTC
Organism: Phyllomedusa bahiana; assembly: GCA_025379985.1. Lineage (NCBI taxonomy): Eukaryota > Metazoa > Chordata > Amphibia > Anura > Hylidae > Phyllomedusa > Phyllomedusa bahiana. The sequence goes on from JAODAL010003648.1 coordinate 131,974, forward strand.
TCCCTTTCGCGGGGCAAAACCATTGTTTGGGTGATCACAAAAGGGTTTTTCAAAGATGGGCTTTTTTGTCCCGTTTCCCCTGGCCTGCCGTTCCCCCCCCGCCGGGCAGAACTATTCTTTCGTCCCCCTTTGCGGGCATGGCCCTCCCCCCGCAAATTTTTTCGGATCAGGGGTCCAGTTTTTTTTTTTCCAATTTTGGGCCCGGGTCTGGTTCCCAACTCCAGTGAAGCTCGACTTTTTCTTCGCTTCCCACCCTCAAAAAAACGAATGGCCAGGTGGAGGGGGGCCCAACCAGGTCTTGGGGTGTTCCCCTACCCCAAAATTGGGGCCCTCTGCCGCCAAGATAAACTGGCCCAAACTTGCTGCCATGGGGGGAAATTTCCCTTCTTAAACTCCCTAGATTCAGGGGTTTTGGGGGGGCCTAAACCCTTTCCCTCTTTAAAAGGAGCATCCCCCCCACCTCCCCCCTCTGGCATCCCCACCCGGGGTTCCCGGGGGGGATGCATTTGGTCCAGGACATGAAAACCATCTGGTCCCGGGCCCCCGCCATTCTTCCTCCGCGCTTCCGACGCACAAAGACTAAAGGGATAAAAGAAGAAGTCCCCCCTCCTGCTTCCCCCCCGGGTGCCCAAAGGTTTGTAGCTAGGGCCAAAATGTCCCCCCTCAAGTTCCCTTCCCTCCCAAACTGGGCCCCGTTTTCCTGGGACCCTTTGAAGTCCCAAATGTTCAACCCGGTCTTCTCCAAAACCCCCCGGGTCCCTCCTACCATGCGAATTCCCAACTTTTTTCCAAGTCCCCACTACTGAAGCCCTTGGTCTAACCGTTTTTTCCCCAGAAGTCTGTCCCTCCTCCGTCGTGGCGGATTCCTCCAATTCTTTGAGGTCAAGGAAATTTTTGGGTTTTGAAGGGGAACTAGAGGGAAAAATATTTTTTTTAGTTTTAAAATGGAAGGGGTTTTGGGGCCCAGGAGAGGTCTTGGGAGCCGGAGGAGAACTTTCCGAACCGCAGCCTCATCCGAAAAATTCCCCCCCCACTCCGGGAAGAGGGAGGGGGGGGGGTTTTGGGGTCCCGGATGCCCCCTGCGACCCTGTCCCCCGGGCGCAAGGGCCTCCTTTTTTCCCCACGGCGAGGGGCCCTCCCCCACGTCGGGTTTCCCGGGGGCCCTCACCCCCTGTCACGCCGGCGGTCCCCTTACCCCCGGCCCCCGTCCTGCTCTGTCCACCTCTCTCCCGCGGGCGCCCAGGGCCCCCCTCCCTAGTGCGCGGGGCGGCCCCCACAGTGTTTCGATTTAAAGGGACAGGCGGGGGGTTAAATTTGGGCATTGGGGGGCACCCGTTCCCCATTTAAGTTTCCGCCTTTTTTCCCGGCAGCCTTGCCCCGGATTGTGCCATGCCTACTGTTTAAAAACGTTCCAAAAGCCTTTTCTTTTCTACCCGGTACCGAAACCCCTGGCTCTTTTTTACCGAACCCCGTATCGTGCCCCTTGCCCCGACCCCTTTTGGCCCGTCCACGTTTCTCGAACCTCAGCCCCCCTTGGGCCCCCGGGGGCCTCCCGCCTGCCCCGAATACGAGCCCGATTGCCGATTCTGTACCTCGCCTACCCTTGGCCGCCACCGCAAGCAAGTCCCGCCAGTGGAAGTGACCTTGTAAGTCTCTGGTGAATACCGGGACCTACTTAGATTCCGCTCCCTGCTGTGGGCTTCCACCATCGCTTGCGGTGGTCCAGTGGATCCACTACCAGACCGTTACAGGTATGTTCACACGGCATCATTGTGGGGCGTAATTGTGCTGCATACGCCCTGCAATTACGGTAACGGATAGCTGTCATTCAGCGCTCTGAACACCCGACGTTCTCCCTGGCGTATGAAACGCGTCAGAGAATATACAACTGACATGTCACTTCTTCCTGACGCTTACGTGCCAAGGAGAGGGGAAGTCAAGTGGGGGCCGGCTGTCAGTGTTTTAATGGTACGTGCTGGCCAACGCATACTTCTAAAACACCTGGCCTATTGCGTTGGGTACAGTACACGCCGCAATACACTTATGCACATACCCTAAGGGTGAGTTCACATGGCGCATTGAGGTGAGTACTGTACGGGCCGCAGTACGCTGGGTGTTTTAGAAGTACTTGCTGGCCAACAGCGTACTTCTAGAATGTTCTGTGCTGGCTCCCATAGACATTGACTTTATAATATGCGTTGGAGAAGACGGCAGGTAATGATAGTTCTCAGTGAGAGAGATGAATTACCGTAATTGCTGAATGTATTGCAGCTCAATTACGCTCCGAAATACTCCCCGCAAATACGTCGTGTGAACGTACTCTACAGTGTTGATCCAGAGGAAGGCAAAACCCCAACGAGGCGGATGGCTATTGTCCTGTACAAGAGGAAAAATTCCTTCTGAACTCAGAATAATCCCTGGATCAACGTCTGATCTCCAGAATCCAGTCGCCGTAACCTGGAATATTATATTTTTCAAGAAAGGCATCTAAACTTGTTCAATGACTCTCCCATCACACCGTCTTGTGGTAGCTCCATAGTGTCACCGCCCTTAGGGTATGTTTACACGGATGATTTGGACCCATAAAAGCTGATTCCGCCCATAAAAAAAAATCAAAAATGACTAAAAACCGCATCCACTTAATTTTCATTGATTCCTATGTAAACCGCGTCGTAGCTTTACTCGCTCATTTCCGTTGGTGGAAAATAAGTGAAATGTCAATTCTTGATGCGTTTTCCATGAGTAAAATGCCCATAGGGATCAATGGAGAGCTTCAAAACCTCGTCCACAAGTGATGCGGTTTTAGATCCGTGCCCAAAAACTGCCCTGGCAAGTAATTTGTATGTGTGTTTCAGAAAGAATCATGCAAAAACCACGTGGCAAAACCTCACCAAATCCTCATCAAAACTTCACCTGAAAACTGCTGCACACGATGCGCTTTCAGACGAGTATTTGAAGCAGATTTGGACACTGAAAAATAAGCGCCCAAATCAGCCGTGTGAACATAGACTAAGGCTAGATCCACACAGCAAAGTGACAGTGCCGTCCAAAATCTGACGGCATTTTACATCGCGGGCGCCTTTTTTTTAAAATTTTTTTGCAGCGAAATGGGGTTTCCGGAGGCCCAGTTTTGGGATTTTTGGACAAAAAACTACCTAAGCGTTTCACACTTTTCAAAATACGCCACTCCCTAGGTGTATTTTGAAGCGTAAATTTAAATACGCTGTGTGAACGGACCCTTACAGTAAAGAATGTGATGATGGTTAAACCTTCTTTCCTCCAGACGTAGAGTATGCCTCCTTTCTCATGATTCCAGGCCTAGGAGTAAGAAGATCACGAGAGAAATCTGTGTACTGTCCTCTCACATATTTGTACATGGAATAAAATCACCCTAAGCCGTCTTTTTTACAAGCTAAATAACCCAAAGTTTGACGACCTGTCTTGGTTTTTGAAACCCAGCCTTTTTTTTAAGGGGTTTTGCCAAAAAAGCATTTATACTTGCTTTATCCACTTCGGGTTTTTTAGTGTGCTCAATAGGGGCGTGTGTGTTTTGTTTGAACACATATCTTTGCCCCCAGCACGTTTGCAATCTCCATTTTTTTTTCCCCCCACCTGTGCTCCCCCCTAGCCCAAAAATTGGTTCTGTTTATGTAAAGAGCTGTACTCGGCTACAATGTAGCAGAGTGGTTCGAGCTTCTACCTCCCAACATGGAGTTCCTAGGTTCAAATACCTGCAGGAGCCAAACATATAGATATTTTTTGTCTCAATGCACACATCTGATTGAGGTTTCTTTTTTTTATTTGCATGTTTGACTAATAATAATGTAAGGGGACAGGAGTAAAATGACAGCCCCTAGGGTTTAACATTCGCTAGCAGTGGTGTTTTGCGATTACTAAGGGAAAGACTGACAGTATAATGAGAGGAGAGGGTGATGTCTGAGCATGGGCTTGTCCCCGGGGCATCCCCCGGAATGAGCTGTTGAGGGGATAAACCAAATTTAAACATCTGTTCCATTCACACTTGCACCAGTAGGGAAAAGGCAATTGGGCAAAATTGTCCTTTTCCCCCTTAGGGGTTTCATTTTTTTTGCCAGGTTAACATTGAGGCTGTGTTTTTTATTTTTAGATCACACCAAATTTTCCCGTTTTTTACAAGCCGTACATAAATACTTTAGTTGTATCAAAAAGTGGGATATCATGAAAAGTAAATTCATATTTTCAAAAAATTTTAAAGGTTTTTACTGAATTTGTGAGATACTGTATGTCCTTATACACGGATGCCGAAAACGATACATATCCCCAAAAGTGGGTCACCAAGACTTTTCAGGGCAAAATAAGTTCCTGTCTTGACATTTTTTCCCATTTAATGCAACCCATGAATTTTTTTTTGCCCCCGGGAGCAGCGCCTGGGATTGCTCACTGTCTATCTATTGGGGTTTTTTTTCCCGCCTAGTTTTTACCGTATCAGACCCTTTTTTTACTCATTTTGTTTTTGTTGTCCTTATATTTAACCACATTAAACTTCATTTGCTATTTCTCTGAAGAGCCTCCAACTTCCCAAAATCCCTCTGTAATATTCTATTATACTCCTCTTTCAATTACCTTACAGAGCTTTGTATTATCGGCAAATATTGCAATTCTTCTCTATAAGCCGTCTACAGGTCATTAACAAAATATTGAAAAGAAAAAGGGGCTAAAACTGACCCCTGTGGTCCTCCACTAGAAACTGTGACCACTCCAACATTGAACTCTTGGTACCCCACTATTAACTGTGACCCGAAAAATACTGACCCCTGTGGTTACATAATTACATAGTTAGTACAGTTGAAAAAAGACATATGTCCATCAAGTTCGACCAAGGGTGGAGAATGAGGTGGATGAAGAGATGGGGATAGGAAATTTTTAAGATTAGTTTCCCCTACTGATGAAGACTTGGATCTCATAAAAGAACCAAATCTGCCCCAAATGAAAAATTTAATTTCGCTCCCAAAATTTCCTCAACCAAATTTTTAGAATTTTTTTAATCCTACATATTTTTATTAATATTTTTAGTTTCAGTAGTTATCTAAAGGGGTTTTTGAAACTCCAATTTCCTGCTGTGACCCTCCCCGGCGGCTATCCCCAGATTTACAGTTCTTACAGGAGAACGCTTTTTTCCTCTGGAGATTAATCCCTTTTTTTTTCAGAAAAAGGGAATGTCCCCTTGTTTTTTGGGGGGGTTTACATGAGGGGCTTTTTTTTTTTCCCCCCTTTTTTAATTCTTTTAAACTCTCCTATAACTAAAATACTCCATTACATCTTTTTTCTATAAATGGAGCCAGAAAATGAAAAGCAATTTTTTAAGTGAGTCCCCACCAATGCTTTGCACAGCGGTAGAATTACATCCTTGTCCCGCGAGTCCATGACTCTTTTTTTTTTTCAAATTCGAGAAATTTTTATTGAACAGAATATGTCAATGAGCATAAACTCACAGCAAGCAACATGTCAAGATCACATTATAACAAAGCAAGAACTGCATTGGCAAAAGGAAGAGAGAAGGATCTCAATCACTGAGACATCTAATATGCATAACATGACGTCACATTCCTGATAATTGCCAAGAGACATGCAGAAAATGAATGTATACTACAAACTAGTAGCATTAAGTGAAAAACGGACGCTGTGAGCACCCATATACCCAAAAGAAATAAAATAAAAAAATAAATAAATAAAAAATATAAATAAATAAATAAGTAAATAAATAACTAAATAAAGGAAAGAAAAAATCCCACACCGACAAAACAGAGAAGACAAAACACCCATACAACAAAAGGCAATCTCACAAGACAGACATGAAAGAGGGACACACATACAAGAACAAAAACGGGGGAGGGGAGGATGGGAAAAAGGAAAAACGAGGGAATAACAGGGAAGCCCAATGTAGAGGAGAGAGTAGCATCTAGACTGCCTACAGCCCATCCCAGACTAACAGGTGATTGAAAGATAAAGTGGGGAGTTTTTGAAAAGGGACCAGCTAGACCAGGTCCTAGTGAATTTATATGCTTGCTCTGGAGTTTGGGCTACCAATTCTTCCATTCTCTGAACCGCACTAATCTCTGCAAACCAATCTTCCAAAGTTGGGGGGACAGGTGACTTCCATTTCCGTGGAATTATAGTTTTGGCAGCCTGTAATAGATGCTTCAGAAGGGATTTCTTAAATCTACTAATTGGCATGGGGACCATAAAAAAGTAACAAGGCCTCTGGCGAGTCAGGAACCAGAATGCCCGTTGCCGTCCATGACTCTTTTAATACACGCCAATATCTTACTTGCCTTAGAGGCAGCTGATTGACATTGCATGCTGTTCTGTAGTCTATGATCTACAAGAACGCCCAGATCTTTCTCAACAAGCGATTTTTCCCTCTGGGACATATGATGCTGCAGATTCTTAGTACCAAGATGCAGAACCTTACATTTATCCACATTGAACCTCATTTGCCAAGTGGATGCCCAAGCACTCAGTGTGTCCAGGTCTGCTTGCAATTTATGAACATCTTCCATAGATTTCACTACACTGCAGAGCTTGGTGTCATCTGCAAAATCAAAACCGTGCTATAGATCCCTTCCACTATATCATTAATAAATACATTAAATAAAAGAAGACCCAATACTGAGCCTTGGTGGTCACCACTCACAACTGGGGACCACTCAGAGTAAGAGTCATTTACCACCACTCTCTGTGTACAATCTGATAACCAGTTTTTAATCCAATTACACACTGTTATTTTTAACCCAATAGATTTTAATTTACCCAATAAATGCTTAAGAGGAACAGTGTCAAATGCCTTTGCAAAGTCTAAAAACACTATATTTACAGCCCCTTTCCAGACTTCTAATCACCTCTTCATAGAAACAGATCAGGATGGTCTGACAACTTCTGTCCTTAGTAAAAACTGTTGAAGAATATACAACAGCTACAGCTTATGTTAAAAGAACTTAAGTCATACAGACAGTAGGTGGCGCTGAGTTATGTATTAAGTGTTTCTTTGCTTATGCATTGCTATGCTAGTTCTTGTTACTGTAACTGTTACGCATCTCTCTTGTATCCTCCATGTTTTGTGATTCACATGTACAGCATGTAATGGTAGCCGTGTATCTCCAGTAAACATCTTAAATGGATTTACTTCCACAACGGTCTGTATGCCTTTGCTTCTACTCCAGATAGCTGCAATCTGCAACAGGTTATGGGCCCAGGACGCAGAACACAAAGCAAAGTGCCCAGAAACAGACAAGACAGCAGCAGATCCTGGTGAAAGATCCTCATCTCCTGAATACAAGTAAGAAAGGGGGTCTAACATACAAAGGAGAGGATCAGCAGAATGGCCAGCAGCTCAGACTGACAGTGTCCAAGCTGAACAATGAGAATTATCAGCTATGGAAGTTTAAAGTGGAAATGTTGTTATCCAGGGACGACCTGTGGGAGGCCATTACCACAGAGAGACCACAGATCAATTACCAGGAATGGGACAAGAAGAACAGACAGGCCAGGGCCACCATAAGTCTGTTAGTGGAGGATGACCAGCTGATTCATATAAGACATGAGAATACAGCAAAGGGAATGTGGGATGCATTACAAAAATTGCATGAAAGATCCAGTTTAAACAGCAAGTTATTTCTGCTCAGAAAACTATACAGAATGAGACTTGGTAAAGAAAAAGACATGCAAGAACATATAAATGCAATGCTGGAAGTGGTTACACATCTGAGGACAGTGGGTGAAGACATAAAAGACAGTCATGTAGCAGCCATATTGTTATGTAGTTTACCTGACTCATACTGTGCACTGATCAATGCTCTGGAAACCAGACCTGAGGCAGACCTGTTCCTAGAATTTGTAAAGACTCGACTAATAGATGAATTCCAAAGGAGAAAGGAACTTGTGTATGAATCCACAGACACCGATGCTGGAACAGCTCTTAAAGCTACAGACACACATTTTCAGAAAAAGGAAACCAGGGCGTGTTTCAGATGCCACAAGCAGGGACATTTAAAAAAGGACTGCACAATATGGAAGGCAGAACAGCAAAAACAAATTCCAAAAGGGACTAAACAAAAGGTCAAAGCCACTATATCCCAACCACATGTAAGTAACTGGAATGGTACATTCAAAGCGACAAATGATCAAAAGTTGGAAAGCTGGTGCATTGATTCAGGTGCAACAAGTCACATGACAAGCAATAGGAACTTCTTCAAAGGGCTAGACATAACTAAAAGAGAAAAGATCTATCTTGCAGATGGAAGCAGTATTAATGCAGAAGGAACTGGTCATGGAATCTTACTGTGCCCAAGTAAAAATGGAGGCAGTTTAGCCATACCAATGCAGGATGTACTTTATGTTCCCAGCCTGGAAGGTGGACTGTTATCAGTGAAACGCTTGACAGCTAAAGGACTTACTGTCAAATTCCAAGGTGACGAGTGTGCTATCCTACATGGAAAGAAGGTAATAGCTAATGCCAAGATAAATGAGCACTTGTATAACCTCAGTACGGTGAAGGAACAGGTAAAACAATGGACACAATGACTGTATACACATGTGGCACAGAAGATTAGGCCACAGACATCCTGACAGCATACAGGAACTACAGAAAAGGAACCTGACAAAGGATCTTGTGTTGTCCAGTTGCTCAAACACCATTAGGTGTGAATGTTGCATTAAATCCAAAGCCACAAGGGCAACACTTCCCAAAGCAAGTGAGAACAGAGCCTCAAGACCACTTGAGATTATACACAGTGATGTGTGTGGTCCCATGAGATTAAGCACTCCAGCAGGAAACAGGTATATAGTGACCTTCATAGATGACTATTCAAGGTACACAGTTATTTACCTAATGAAAAACAAAGGTGAAGTTTTGGATAAGCTACAGGACTATATAACAAAGACAAGCAACAAGTTTCAAAGGAAACCTCTGATACTGCGAAGTGATAATGGAGGTGAATTTACTGGAGACAAAATTGAGACCTATCTGAATCAACAGGGGATAGAGCATCAAAAGACAGTACCCTACACACCAGAGCAAAATGGGGTAGCTGAAAGGAAGAACAGAACCCTGACCGAAATGATCAGATGTATGCTAACGGATTCTGGACTACATGAGAAATACTGGGGTGAAGCTGTAATGACAGCTACTTACTTGCAAAACAGACTTTTCTCTAAAACAGTGGAGAAAACCCCATACGAACTATGGCATGGTGAGAAGCCAAAGGTAAAACACATAAGAGTGTTTGGTTGTAAAGTATTCATGTATATCCCAGAAGAGAAACGCACCAAACTCCAAAACAGAGCAGTGGAGGGAGTTCTAGTTGGATACGGTGATAACTGCAAGGGATACAGAATCCTGGACACTAAAACAGAAAGAGTTACTATTAGCAACAGTGTCACTTTTATTGAAGAATTAAAGGATGGTGTGATGACTACACTAGAATCAAAAACAGAAGGGAAAAATTGCAGTGATCAAACGACCACTGCATCCTCCGAACAAGAAATTGAAGTCAATACGAACTCAGATACCATGAGTGAGATGACACAACCCACCCCAAATACAGAACCAAGGCGTTCAGCTAGAGAAAACAAGGGTAAAGCACCAGCGCGTCTCTCATACAAGGTGAGTGCAGTTAGCGTCCATGAACCCGCATCCTGGGAAGAAATGTCTCAACTCCCGGACAGGGAAACCAATAAATGGATAAAAGCAGCAGAGGAAGAAATAAAATCTCTGCGTGACACTAAAACGTGGGTGCTAACAGAACTGCCGACAGGAAGAAAAGCTATTGGCTGTAAATGGACTTTTAAAGTTAAATACCAATGCTGAAGGCACCATTGAAAGATATAAAGCAAGACTAGTTGCCAAGGGATACTCACAAAAATATGGAGAAGACTACGATGAGACCATTCGCTCCAGTGGTTTAACAAACACGCCACTATCAGAACTTTACTCTCGGTAGCAGCTATCAATGAAATGCAGTGTAAACATTTTGATGTAAAAAACTGCTTTTCCTGCATGGTGAATTAACAGAAGACATTTACATGGAACAACCACCAGGGTTCAAAGACGAGCAAAGACCAGACCTAGTATGCTACCTTCAGAAAAATATATATGGTCTAAAGCAGGCGGCCAGAGCATGGAATATGAAATTAAATGAGGTCCTTACCAATGAGGACTTTCAGCGGAGTAAGGCAGACCCCTGCCTGTACATGGAGAGATTGACAGACAGATGAATTTTTGTGCTTATTTATGTGGATGATCTTTTAGTCTGTTTTGAGCGAGAAGGGGATGAACAAGGAATACTACAAACCTTGAATCAGAATTTTGAGACCAAAGATCTTGGAAACATAAGCAACTACCTCGGCATTCAGATCGAGAGGGAAGAAAATGGAAGTTTTCTTCTAAATCAGCAGCACAAAATACAGGAAATAATCGAGACTTTTGGATTGGAAGATGCAAAAACAGCAAAATCTCCGATGGAAACCAACTATTGAAAGAAATGAACAATCAAGACAAATTGCTACCAAGCGATAACCAATACAGAAGGGCCCATAGGAAAATTGCTGTATATTGCCACTGCTACAAGACCAGATATTGCAGCAGCCGTCGGAATTTATATGCAGAAAAACTCGATGCCAAATCAGCAGGATTGGAATAGTGTAAAGAGAGTCATACGCTATTTAAAGGGATCTCTGCACTCTAAACTGAAGTTACCAACAAGTAACAATGTGACTAATAGGGTACGTTGACGCCGATTGGGCCGGAGACCCGGGCGACAGAAAATCCACCAGTGGTTATCTGTTTCTTGTTTCAGGTGGCGCCGTAACCTGGGCTAGCAGAAAACAGCTGTGTGTAACACTCTCATCAACAGAGGCAGAGTATGTTGCAGCAGCGCATGCAAGTCAAGAGGTCATCTGGCTACGGCAACTATTGGTCGACTTGGGTCAACAACAGTTGGAACCAACGAAGGTCTTTGAAGACAACCAAGGATGTCTTGCACTTGCACAGATGGAAAGAGTCAACCCAAGAACCAAGCATATAGACGTTAAGTTTCATTTTCTGCGGGATCTTCAAGAACAAGAAGTTCTGGAATTACAGTACTGCCCAACTGAGGAAATGCTCGCAGATATGTTCACGAAGCCTCTGAGTACAGAAAGGCATTCTAGGCTCATGAAGAAGCTCAGCCTGATGGACCAAGCCTTAGCTGTTGAGAAGGGGTGTTGAAGAATATACAACAGCTACAGCTTATGTTAAAAGAACTTAAGTCATACAGACAGTAGGTGGCGCTGAGTTATGTGTTAATTGTTTCTTTGCTTATGCATTGCTATGCTAGTTCTTGTTACTGTAACGTGTACGCATCTCTCTTGTATCCTCCATGTTTTGTGATTTACATGTACAGCATGTAATGGTAGCCGTGTATCTCCAGTAAACATCTTAAATGGATTTACTTCCACAACTGTCTGTATGCTCCTGCTTCTACTCCAAATAGCTGCAATCTGCAACAAAAACATGCTGACAATCACTTATAATGTTATACCTCACTAAGAACTGTGACTCCTCCAGTACTGACCCCTGTGGTACCTCACTAGGAACTGTGACCCCTCCAATACTGACCCTGTGTTACTTCACTTGGAAATGTGACCCCTCCAATACTGACTCTTGTGGTACACCACAAGGGACTGTGACCCCCCTCCAATATTGAGCCTTGTGGTACCTCACTAGGAACGGTGACACCTCCAATACTGACCCTTGTGGTACCTCACTAGGGACTGTGACCTAATCAGAGTATGTTCAATTTATAACCACCCTCTGTTTCCTATCATTGAACCAACTGTGAACAAGCAAAACTGTCTGCAAATCAGGAGCACAAATGGAGAACTAGATCAGCCCTTAGAGAGCCCAGGTTCTGACACAACTGCTCACTGATGTAATACTGGATTACGACAAGGACTATAATATATGTATAAAGCCAAAACGATCGTCAACTACTTCCCAGCCACGGAAAAAGACATGGTTTATTCAAAGTTTTTGACTCATTCAGTGCTATCTATAGTAAAAGAGTTGGGCAGGGTATTGCCAGATTTAGCTTTTGTGCTGCCTACCACCAGAAAGGGTTTGCCTAATTTAGCAAAGCTTTTTTAGCGAATTCTGAGTTAATAGAGGGGGGTCCTCCGTTCAGGATGATCATCTCTTGGCCAGTTTATAGCTTTTGAAAGTGGACATCAGGGAGACCTGAAGCTGCGGTGTGGATAAAAATTTGCATGATCACGACCTCTTTTATGTTGAACCACACCCCGTTTGCATAAAGTCACGCCCACTTCACCTAAATGTGTAAGGGCTCTGGAAGAAAGCTAGTTTAGGGTTTTGATGTCACCCAGCTTTCCTTGATGTTGAATAGGCTATTCAACATCAAGGAAAGCTGGGAGATGCTACCAAACTGTACCTGAACCTAAACCATTACACTACTACCAATATATCCACCATACAGTGATTATATAGTGGTAGGTACCAGTGCACACAGGCTCTGCAGACTGTATATTATCTCCATACAGTGACCATATAGTGGTAGGTACCAGTGTACTCAGGCTCTGTAGACTGTATATTACCTCCATATAGTGACCATGTAGTAGTAGACACCAGTGTACAGAGGCTCTGCAGACTGTATATTACCTCCATACAGTGACCATGTAGTGGTAGGTACCAGTGTATACAAGTGCTGCAAACTGTATATTACCTCCATATAGTGACCATGTAGTGGTAGGTACCAGTGTACATAGGCTCTGCAGACTGTATATTACCTCCATACAGTAACCATATAGTGGTAGATACCAGTGTACATGGGCTCTAAAGACATTTAAGTGACTACAGTCCAATTACATCTATGGACTCACCAGAGACATCTTCTATGACTGGAATTTTTCTTTTTCCCATTTCTTCTCCATCCTGTCCAGACCGCTATGATGACTTCTCTTGGCCACGACTCGTCCCTTTAAAATTTACCACACTAACATCTTTCAGCACTTCCCTACCTGTGCTCACCTCTGTACAAACTGGGGTATCACATGGGGTGATAGGTAGGGAGGTTATGGGGTGATAGGTGGAGGTGAGGGGACTATGGGGTAATAGGTGGAGAGGTTATGGGGTGATAGGTGGAGGTGAGGGGACTATGGGGTAATAGGTGAAGAGGTTATGGGGTATATGGAGGTGAGCGGACTATGGGGTAATAGGTGAAGAGGTTATGCAGTGACAGGTGGTAGGTGGGGGTTGTATTTTGTGTTTGCACTAGGTTGCATAACACAGTGGTGTGAGAGAGGAGTACAGAGCACAGCTTACAATCTTGTTGGGGGGGCATGGGACCATCCCCCTGGAGATTGTGCAGCAGCTGTGTCTGTACCCCCATAATCATATTGTGCAGGTTGAACTCCACACCCTGCACCACCAGAAGATCAGTCACAGGCATGATCTTCAATGGGTGCAGAAGATAGAGTTTAGTACTGTCATGCTTTTATTTTCGTACAGGTTTCAGTTTCGGACTATGTTGGACTCATTGGATTATATCAGGCCAATGTTGGATTGATTTCTTATATAAAATGGTTAAAGAGTGCTGATGTTGGGGAGTGTTTATTTAAATAAAATGCTTTTCATGCAATCTATGTCTGTTTTTTTTTCCAATTAATTTCAGTTTTAGTAATGGAGGTATCTTGACAGATGCCTCTTCATTAGTATCACTCCGGCTTAGTGTCAGTCAGCATCAGTTTTTGGCACCCCAAGGCTGATGCTAACCCCATGTCACTATTACCCAGTACCCATTGCACCAGGGGTACTGGGAAGAGCCAGGTAACCGTTAGAAGCCGACCCTCTAATATGGTGGTCCGCTTCTGGGGCAGATGCGGACTGGTATTTTTAGAGTGGGAAGGGACCAGTGTTAATAGACATTCCCATTCTGATAGTATCAGGCTGCAGCTGTTGGTTTACCTTGACTGGTTATAAAAAATGGGGGGGGGACTCCACATCCTTCATTTTTTTCAGAAATCATTTATTTATTGAGAATTATAAAGTGGGCAACTCCTGTAATCATTACAGTGGATGCCCAAGTTTAGATTATTATTAAATAAATACATTTTTGGAAAATCAAATAACGTGGGGTAATTTACCAGCCAAGGTACAATTGACAGCTGCAACCTGATACTATCAGAATGGGAAGGTCCATCGATACTGGTCCCTTCCCATTCTAAACATACTAGTATGCAACTGCCCCAAAAGTGGACCGTCACATTAGAGGGTCCGCTTCTGATGGTTACCGGCTCTTCTCAGTACCCCTGGTGCATTAGGTACTGGGGTAATAGTGAGAAAGGGTTAGAAACATTGCAGACTGACACCAAGCCTGAGCGATAATAACGAAGAGGCGTCTGTCAGTCACTTTAAATAAACCCTACCCGACTACAACCCTCTTTAACCATTTTCTTTGAAAAAAAAAAAATCCAAGGTTGAGCCGACATAGTCCACCGAATCCGACAAAGTCCAAATGGGAACCTGTAAATAAACAAACATTACACATATACATATAGGCTGGATACACTATCCAGCATTCAGGAAAGCTGGGTGACACCCATCGCCCACAGGTAACATCCAGCTTTCCATGATAGGAATACTGGGTGCCACCTTTGGGGGATGGAGTGTCACCCAGTTTTCCTGAATGCTGAATAGGCTAATGTCATAGCCAATCACCAGAGTCTGGCCCCTGCAGCCTCTCTTCTGCCACCTGCGACTGCCAGAGACAAATCGCAGGGAGCAAGAGACAGGAGACAAGGGGCCAACTCCTGCCTCTTGTGGCCTTTATCGAGCCCTCTTCAGCCACTTTAAACAGACCACAGGGGTCAGGAGACAGGGAGCAGAGGGCAACTTCTGCCCCCTGTGGCCTGTCTCTTGCCCCCTGTGGTCCGTCTCCATTTGTGGGAGCCTCCGGGCCAATCCCGGAGGGTTGGCAAGTATGATTCACACCCCTCCTTCACACACGCAAATACACACACCCCACCCTCGCACACTCAGATACACACACCTGCCTACCCTCTCACTCAAATACACACTTCTCACCCACACACTAAAATACACACACTTCCCTCCCCCCCACACTCAAACACACATATGTCTCCCCCGCACACTCAAATGAACGCACAAACAACCCCTGGTAATGTACTCGCCTGTCCTGCTGCCCGCATCATGGAGTCTTCTCTGCGCTGCTGGGTAGAGGGGGAGGAGCCTCGTGGCTCCAGATAGATAAGTCCCACCCCCTCCTCCCAGCAGTGCAGCAACATATTGTTAAGTGATCCTTCTAAGAAGTAGGGGTTGCCTAGAGAGGAGAACTCCTTTAAGGGTGTTGCCTCATGGATACAGTCCCTTTTTAAAAAAAAAAAAAAAAAAAAAAAATGAATGCAATATTTTGAATCAAAGCCAGAATGAGATTGAAAAGGAATGGGAAATCTAAATGAAGGACCTCTGCGTCCTGCTGAATCCACTTCTGGCTTTGGCACTCACTATAATATGGATCCAGAGATGCATCCATAATCCGCTGGTGTGAAATCAGACTTCGAAGGACTCCAGAGAGCTGGGCCGTGATTACTTTTCTGTAAACATTCCTATTTTTTATTTTTTTACCTGAACTGATTGAGCGATTAAGAGGCTGATGATCAGCAGGGCAACCCCGATGTCTGCGGGACTTCATTAATAATGCACCCCTTATAATGCAGTAGTAAAGCACGGCATTAATTATTCACTGTATGGAACGCCAGGGAGCGGGCCTAAGAGCTCTCTGCTGGGCACTTCTGTCTTCATAGTCGCTGCTATATGTGGAGGACTTGATCGCTTCAGTATGTGCCCTCAGGTCTGTGCATGTTGGAGAGAGCAGAGGCAAACAAGAGCCTGAAGATTTTATAGAAAGTTTTCTTTACCCAAGTGCACATAAAGTAACCACGTAATACAAAAAAGTACACAAGAATGTGGTTTATCACACGCCCTGTCTGAGAAGAGAAAAGCCCCCTCCAAACCTCTGGAAGCAGTTAGCAAATGGTCAAGACAAGTGGTCCCCCTTCACCAAAGCTATGGGAAACCCAATACCTGCTTCTGGCATCAGCCCAGGTGACGCGGCCAAGGAGATCAACAAGGTTGGCCTCTCCAGAGAGAGCGTTGCAGGGCAAAGGAACCTGATGGCCATACATTCCCCCATGGACCTCAGAAGGATCCCAGAAGGCACCGCATCCTGAGTGACAAACAACAGTGACAGAAAATAAATAAATCTAATTGTGCAGAATGAATAAATCCGGGTGCAAGTATAATAAGTCTTTATCTGGTATCTAGCCAGCAGGCCGGGTAATAGAGGCAGCACAATGTGCCGTCTACTCAAGTGGGGACCACACCCAATGAGGTCAGGCACCCCCGGGGACCTTCGTACATCAGGTTTTTGAATACTCTTGAACCTTGTAGTTCGATCCTGGGGCCTGGGTCACCTACAGTCTATATTTATAATATAGCCTTGCATATACCAAGTATAAAGCCCCAGAATGCCTGTACCTGTCCATACATCAGTAGGGTTCTCACAAACCACTGATAAGAACAGATCCTACACTTGCTTTTACCCAAAAGGTCGAGAACAAGCTAGAGATTTCCAAGATTAGATGAGCATGGCTGCCTTCTTCCAGAGACTGCGCCTCCCCTGTCCATGGGTTGTGTTTGGTATTAACAGCTCAGCTTCATTGAAGGTTATATGGACACGGTCCCAAACTGCAGCTAATGAAGTCCAAATAAACCACCGGCACATATGGCGGACAATGAGAGCAAACAGTGTCGGACTGAGGTGTCTAGGGTCCACAGGTGGAGTTGACTCTAGTGCCCACCAGTTGAGATGTTGCTGGCCCCACTGGCGGAATATATTTTAGGGGCCCCACCCTACAGATACTGTAAATGACCATACATGCCTCCTATACTCTACCTCTTGCTTTTTTTGCCTCTTCTGCGGATGTATATGCAGTTAAAAGACAACTCCAGGTCCACCATGTGAATGGGCCCACCGGGGCTTTCTCCTATTCCCATGTGGGGCAGTCCAAGCCTGAGCGCAACATTATGTAATAAAACTGTGGTAATAAAAGCAAAATCGCACAATCACTGGCCACTGCGGCATGATATTGCTTAGCAGCAGTAGATCAATGTATAGCATGTGGATGTGCGGGCAATGTCTTTTTCTACAATCTAGGCATGGTTTTGTCCACATGTAGTAATTGCAATGTGGAACCAAATTAGGCTGAATACTGACTTTTTGTGCCTTTACCGCCAGAAAAGTGAAACTGACGCGTTCATACATATCGCCCTTAGTGTCACACGCTGAGGAACCATCCTTTCACCTACTCAACAACGTACAAAAACCCTGCGTGTTGTCAAATTTTGACTCCTCAGTCCATAAGACCTTCTTCCACTTTTTAGTAGTCCACTGGAGCTGCTGTTTGGCCCAAGCAAGTTTTATTTTATATTTTCCCATGTTAGGGGATGTTCACATGGCGTTTTTGGATCCGATTTTGGATCAGTGTTGGATCCGAAAATCGCATCCAAAAAATGGCAGCAATCGGATCCAAAAGAGATCCAACACGTATCCGATACAGAGCTGCGTGTTTGGATGCGTATTGGATGCAGCAGGATCGCACCCTATAGTTTATTATAGGGCTCCTGCTGCATCTTTTGGACCAAGAATTGACATGTCAATTCTGGGGACAGATCAGAAAGACGCAATGAGACGCACCGGTGATCACTCGTGTGAATCCCGATGTGTGTTTCTAATAAAAAGCAATGTAAATCACATTATTAGATACGTGTTTGGGTCTGTTTAGGGTCCGACAGACGGATCCAAACACGTATCGAAAAGCGTATGCAAACACAGAGTAAAACACACCATGTGAACATACCCATAGAAGTCTTCGGGTGCTTTCACGTGGTGTGCTTTTGACGCGTTTTTTGATGTGTTTTTTATGCAGCTATGTACAGCATTAATTGCTGTGCTTTCCTGCACAAAAAACGAGTTAAAAAACGCACCGTGTGAAAGAACCCTTCTTCTCACAATTGAAATAAAAACGTGTTCCTGCATTAAGCTGTGCTGAAAGATTTCGAGCTGTACACATGATGCATTTCAATATGTCAAATACTTCCCTAATGTCTCCCTTCTCTCTCCGTAGGGGCACAGATGCATTGAGTACTGTCTCAGGAAACCGAAATACCACAGTCACTTTCACTGTCCGTCCTGGAGCAAACCAGCCAATTACTCTGCAGAACAGGACACCCGACTTCGATGGCAGGATTTCCGGGATGAGACGAGCTCCAAGCCCCGTGGTGTCTCCTGCCGAAATCACCAGAGATATCAAGCCCGGTCCCCTATCCGCTCCGCCCGCCTCCGTTTCTGATGTCTTTGTTCTACCAACTCCACCCCCTACAGGGGATCTTTTTGCGATGAACATGGGGAGAAGCAGGTCCCCCTCCCCATCAATTATACAACAGCCAATTTCCAATAAGCCTTTTTCAGCAAAGCCTGTCCACCTGTGGACTAAACAAGATGTTGCCGACTGGCTGGAAAGTCTACACCTTGGAGAACACAAGGAGATGTTTATGGACAATGAAATTGACGGAACCCACCTACCAAGCCTTCAGAAAGAAGATTTGATAGATCTCGGGGTGACACGAGTAGGACATCGGATGAACATAGAACGAGCATTAAAGCAACTCTTGGACAGATAGAAGTAACTAGTGTTGCCTCTTCGTTTTCCTTTCCCGACAGTACAAAAAATTTCTTAATGGGGCCCTTAAAAAATACTTAAGGAAATTTCTGATTTAATTATCTTTCTTTACTGCAAGTTTAAATAGCTGTACAGATAATTTATAAGCACAATATTTTAAGGAGATAAGTGGCTGGTCTACTGGGCAGCCTTTGTGCCACTTTAGTTGTAGGAAGAAAAATGGAAAAAAAACTTTTGTGATTTATTAATACTATTTCTGTGGAATAATTATTTGGAAAAAAAAAACATTAGTTCAACCTTTTTAAAAAAGAAATAAAGAAAAAAATTCCGCCTCATTTGAATGCATCTGAACCAGCTGAGCTGAGTTGTATTTTCTACCTTTATAGAACTTCTTCACAGAAGAATGAATCGTGGGTACGGATGATGCAGCGGTTACCGAATATATAGAGAAGAAATTTACTCAAAACCCCTAATGGAAACAAGTCATGTATCCCTGTTCAGCGTCAGAGAGGCCTCTGCAGTTTTTTTTTTGGGTTGGGTGACCCTCTCCTTTCTCCCATCCTGAGCCACTCTTGAGACTGGAAGGGATTGTAGATTTTACGTGGTATTATTTTGCAGGTACTGATTTGTATCAAAGTTTAAATTTATCATTGTAATAAAGTAAAAAAAAAAAAAAAAAAACAACTAAAAAAAAATTTGCAAAAAGATGTTTTACTTGAGACGGTTTCTGGTTGTTTTCCAGTTAGGACAAGACTGTACCTACAAAAATAAATCAGCCCACAGACCCGAGAGTCTTCTCTTTTCTTTTCCTCAGCCCATCGTTACATAGTGGAACTTTCCACCCTGTGTAGAAATGGTTTTGCGGCCATCATTGTCTTCCACTTAGTTTCAGAGGATATAAATGGGAAAGGCCATGCTATTTTTTGTATTAAATGAATATGGCATTACCTCTCTATGACGTGCCAGTTATTGTTGACGTTTGCTTGCAATTAGGAGTCGTCAGTCGTCAGAGATGACTATGGGAGATGTTGAGATCCATACATTTGCCTTCATGTTGAGTGAACCCATCACCTACACTCAGGAATAGGAGACATTATATTGTTTGTTTTTTTTATATGCTTCCTCCTATGGCCCTATATACAATAGAAAAAAGTTTGACCAAAGCAGCTAGTTTTGGCTGGACCAGACAGGGTGTGCTGATTTTACCCCAAGAGATCATGTCGAGGGAAAAGTAGATTTGCCGTAGATTGAATTTCAAACCCCAATCCTTCTGTTCTGGATATAGTCTGCCATCAGAAGTGTCTAGCAATAGTGGTCACACTCGAGCGACAGCTAGAAAGGTGTATGGCCATTTTTATACTGTGCTCAGCCAATAGCTATTCCCCCTCATACACATGCATGCTCAGCTCATCTGTGTGTGCATGTTTTCTCAGTAGGGGAATAAGACAGACATGTCGGTCAACATCTTATCTAAAGGTGTTGTCTCACTACAACAGGTGTTCCCAATCTCCAGTCCTCTCGCCCCACCAAGAGGTCATATTTTCTGGCTTTCCTTAGAAGTACACAAGTGATTTCATTATGCTGCACAGGTGACTTAATTATTGTCAGTGCATTCTGTGGGATATCCGGAAAACATGACCTGTTGGTGGGGCGTGAGGACTGGAGTTTGGGAACCCCTGCACTACAACAAATAGCTTTCAACATGTAGGAAAAGGTAATTGAAGAATTTTTTTTTAAAACATTAGTCTTTTGATTTTTTCCTTGATCAGGAGGTAAGAGAGATTTTCTCAGCTCTGAGTGCACACAGGTTTCTCTGGTTACTGTCCTGCTCTCCTCTCCTCTCTCTGCTCTTTGTCTTAAGAGAGCAGAGAGTGACGTCACCACGGGTCAGGACACAGGACGCTTAAGGACGGCAGCTTAAGGGCATGTCCCCATGGTCCGGGTTTTCAGCTGGATTTATAGACGGTTTTTGGTTTTGAGAGCCGTCTGTAAACCGGCTGTAGACCTTTTACATGGACTTCTGTGGAAAATCCGTGCAGCAGTCCCCACTGCACAGATTTTCTGCTGAACGTTTTTTTAGCCCGCCGGCGGTCCGAAAAACATAGAACATGCTCGTTCTTCTGCCTGGTTTTCGAGCGGAACATGAACATGTTGGCGTGAAGGGGGAGGGCTTGAATCCGCAAATCGGGAGAGAAGCCGTCCCCTGCTAGCCAAAAACAGGCCAAATACCGGTCGGGATTTTCCAACCGATATTTGTCCTTTGCCGTCTAAACGCGGCCTAAGAACATGAAAAATATCTCTAACAAACAAGGGAGATTAATTACTTTTGATTGTTTACTTTAAACTCAAAAGCCTTCTGCACTCAAGATAACATCTCCTGTTCTCATGTCAGTGCAATTAGAAGAGCTGGGGATTTGGAGCTCATATGATAATTACCGCTATAGAACTACTCATAGCCTGACCAGGAAAAATGATAAAGCATAAATCTAAAGCTGCCTGTGGCTCTGTTAAACAGCATGGCGAGACTATCCCTTTAAGAACAAAAGGATCGTGCAAGTTAATATCCAACTACCCAATCCTCCTTTCCTCCCGATATCTGCCATGGCGGTCTAGTCTGGTGACCATACATATTAGATGTTCTGCTGGTCAAGATTGGCCAGCATTCATCTACTGTGTATGGCCACCTTTAAAGACCAGTAATCACCCTAAGGTTATATGCACACGGCGTAATTGCAGCACGTACAGTATGCGCCGCAATACGCCGGGTTTTCTGGGAGTCGCTCTGATCAGCCCATATTTCCGAAGCACAGGGGGCCGGCTACCCGCCGCCCCCATTGACATGCATTACTCGCGGCACGTAATCGGCACGAATAATTGACGTCACTTATCTTCCCATGTGTACAAGGCGTAATCCATAGTTCTCTATGAGAGTTATGGATTACCACAGTTGCGGCGCACGTTTTGCCGTGTATAACACGCAATATGCAGCAAAATGCACAACAAAATAAGCCGTGTGAACATACCCTAAGGCACCTGATGGTTTTTCGCCCATTTTGTTGGCCAATCCACACTCTAGGGACTTCCCTACGGTAGGCTACGACTGGCTGAACCTATGGGTTCACTCAGTGCTTCAGGAGTTTCTAGTGAATGTATAGACCTAACTTTAGCCCGGCCCATAAAATGTCCACTTCATTGTGTGTAGGCGATGGTTCAGTTCTCAAACAGTGAGGACCCTAGAATGGATGTGTTTTGTTTGTTTTTTTCACTTTAGTATGTATTTTTTTTCCAGGCACCTAACACAAATCTGTATTTACTAGAAACACGATGAACATTTAAAGAGCTAAATATATAGTCTATTTTTACATGGTGTCTTATGGAAGGATGTATGGGGCGTAAAGTGATCGTCCATATTTGTTATTAAAAAAAATTACAAAACCTTAAAAAAAGAGTTGCCATAATACTTAGTGTATGACCTGTATGGCTGTCAGTTCAGCAAGGTTTCAACCCTACTCTGGTTACACAGCAGCCGACGGTGACCACTGACCCACTATCCGCTCCTCCAGTGTACAAGGAAATTGTACAGACAAAATTAAGAAGATGAATCACACGAGCAGTCGCTGGGGGAGTTTAGGCTTAGAACTTTTTGTTAAATAGTGTAATTTAAGAGACTTTTTTTCTTGACATATCTAGTTTATGTAATTTCTGTGTATACAACACCAAAATTTTACAAAAAAAAAAAATTTTATCTTGTAAATTGTGTAAAACTTGCACAGCTGCCAGTGACGGAGAAGTTCTGTGGTTCTCCATGGGTTATTTTGTTATATTATACAAATGACTAGGTGTGACTGTTGATTAACTACATCACAGAGGGGGCTCTTTTTTTTCGTATTCCTCCCTGTGATAAGTTTGTTTCATTCAATTAAGTTTTGGGAAATCTGCAGAACATAACCCTTTAATTTGGATTCAACGGTATCAGAGCCGCCACTTAGCACAGGTGCCCCTCCACCCTCCCCCCACAACAAAATGTTTCTTTAAAGTGCGTCTGTTTCTCTAGTTTGTGTTACCGCCTGTGTTCACATGATTAATTGTTGCTGTATTTTTTGTGCTTTTAATTCGGATGATAAAGAACAAATTTGACGGAAAAAAAAAAATTCAAGCTACTGTAATTGCACTTTTTTTCCAAATCCTCAATACTATTGTAATGGCAACCAAATTACTGTAAGAAATAAAATATCATATTGCACTAAGATTGTGGCTCTGATTGCAGACGAAATAATGTTCTTTTTGGACTCAATAAAATGATACCAAGTTGCCAAATCTTCTTGAATGAATGGTTTTTAAGTTCTACAAAGAAGGGAGGGAACATCAGACTGTAGAATGGGATGTACGGCCGCATTCACACCGCAGAATTTTGATCAGTATTTTGTATTAATATTTGTAAGCCAAAACCCAGGAGCAAATCCTAAATACGGAAAAGGTGCAAATACTTTTTTTGGGTCGTTTCAACTGGTTTTGACTTATAAATACTAATGGCAAACACTCACCAAAATATGTGGGGCCTTATGTATGTAAACCGTCCAGCAGTAAGACTGTTTTTGTTGCCCATAGCAACCAATAAGAGCTTTTATTTCATATAGGACTCTGGAAAAATAGAAGCTGAGCTCTGATTGGTTGTTATGAGCGCTGATTGGTTGCTATGAGCTCTAAATGGTTGCTATGAGCACTGATTGGTTGCTGTGAGCTTTGATTGGTTGCTGTGAGCTTCGATTGGTTGCTATGAGCTCTAATTGGTTGCTATGAGCACTGATGGGTTGCTGTGAGCTCTAATTGGTTGCTATGAGCACTGATTGGGTTGCTCTGAGCTTCGATTGGTTGCTGTGAGCTTTGATTGGTTGCTGTGAGCTTTGCTTGGTTGCTGTGAGCCTTGATTGGTTGCTATGGGCCCTGATTGGTTGCTATGAGCGCTGATTGGGTGCTATGAGCGCTGATTGGGTGCTATGAAATCCGATTGGTTGCTATGAGCTACGCTTGGTTGCTGTGTGCCCTGATTGGTTGCTGTGAGCCCTGATTGGTTGCTGTGTGCCCTGATTGGTTGCTGTGAGCCCTGATTGGTTGCTGTGATCTCTGGTTGCTATGGGCAACAAAGACAGTCTTATTGCTAGACAGTTTTCATACATAAGGCCCGTGGTCTTTTGTTTCCCAAAACAGCGCTGCCCCTGTCCAGGGCTGTCTTGTATCACAGCTTATCCTCATTCAAATGAATACAATACCAAATCCAATAGAAAAAAAAGTGGCGCTGTTTCATGAGAAATCAGAACTGTATAGACAGAACGAGTTTGCATCAATTTAGTTTGTATTGATCTGTATTGGTTCTTAGTAAATTGTCCTCTAGGGCCTGATTCACATCTGCATCTCAGGTGGAACCAGACATGTTTTTCAACAGTACCCAATGAACCTCATTAACTACAGTGGGGTGTGTCATTTTCACCCAAAAAATAGCGTAGCGTGCTGTTCTATTTTTTCTACATTCCCGAACCTCTGATGCAAGTGTGAGGAGTGCCTCATAGGTTAGAGACCGTAACAGATATTAACAGTCACATTGAGCATGACCGCAGTATTCAGTGCCAACCATGAGTCAGTCTGTCAGACCCTGCGCTGTCATGGAGTCCATCGACACCTTGCCCTAGCACCACGAGATGCCGATAGAGAGCCCCCAGTTCTCCATCCCATTTGTCAAATTTCTTACATACATATTCGCCGCAAGTAATTGACATGTCACTTATCTCCCCCCGCGTACAAGACGATCGTATTGTGTGAGCGGGGAGAGGAGGTGTAATCCATAGTTCTCTATGAGAGCTGTGGATTACCGTAATTTCAACGCTTCTCGCCCGTATTAGAGCGCAAATATGTGGTTAAATGGGCGACGAAATTACCCCGTGTGAACATACCCAAGAGGTTAAATGGCCACGACCGTTGCGCTTCTTCTTCGGCCTTCTCTTCCAAGAATAGATGAGGAGCGTCGATGCCCCGAGGGCTATAGATGACCGCCTCAGGGGCCCCGTTCTATAGTGTTAGGATATTCCCTTCTTAAACCTGGACATCTGCACTTGTAACCTGGATATGTCGATGTAGTCTACTTTTTTAATTCTAAGGGTAAGGTCCCACAGTAACTACTGCATTCATACGAAGCCACCTGTGGCCAACCTGTGCTCAGTGTTGCTGAGTTTCATACTTTTACCTGCAAAATTGAAAGGGCCGGTGACCCCCACATGTGAGTGTGGTTTTGTTTCTAGCTGCAGCATTGAACTTTAACCTACGGTGAAATAGCCGCATGGAGATGAGGTGGTCGCCAATGCCCCGCGAGATTGCCGGTGACGCGCCAATGCCCCTCGAGATTGCCGGTGAAGCGCCAATGCACCGCGAGATTGCCGTTGACGCGCCAATGCCCCGCGAGATTGCCGGTGACGCGCCAATGACCCGCGAGATGGCCGGTGGCGCGCCAATGCCCCGCGAGATTGCCGGTGACGCGCCAATGCCCCGCGAGATTGCCGGTGACGCGACAATGCCCAGCGAGATTGCCGGTGACGCGCCAATGCCCCGCGAGATTGCCGGTGACGCGCCATTGCCCAGGGAGATTGCTGGTGACGCGCCAATGCCCCACGGTTTCTCTGGCAAACTATAGTTTCATCTGGATTCGACTGTTGCACTGTGGGACCTCGGGCTGAAACAGAGATTTTACTCAATTTGAAACAAACCCAACAGCAGATGAGCCCATCCTGCCCATACAAATGTATGTCCTGCTGCATCTGGCTGGGCTCACACCCTGCGGCAGTCGCATGTGGGCAAGTTTCCATCCGTATGCGACAGCCAATGTTCACATGAGCTCTTTCACCGGCAGCTATATGCGAGAGCGGCGTTTCCCACGTGTGGCTGCTGGAATAGGAGAACCCAGCCTTGAGCGCAGTTCACACAGTGGGCCTTATTTATAAAAACTGTCTAGACAGAAGAATGTCCTTGTTGCCCATAGCAACCACTCAGAGCACATAGCAACCAGAGCTCATAGCGACCATTCAAAGCTCAAACCAACCAATCGGAGCTCATAACAACCAATCAGAGCCCATAGCAACCAGAGTCCAAAGCAATCAGAGCCCATAGCAACCAATCAGAGCCCATAGCAACCAATCAGAGCCCATAACAACCAATCAGAGCCCATAGCAACCAATCAGAGCCCATAGCAACCAATCAGAACCCATAGCAACCAATCAGAGCTCATAGCAACCAATCAGAGCTCAAACCGACCAATCAGAGCTCAAACCAACCAATCAGCACCCATAACAACCAATCAGAGCTTAGCTTTCATTTTTTCCAAAACAGCAAAAAAAATGAAAGCTGAGCTCTGGTTGCTATGGCCTCTGATTGGTTGCCGTGGGCAACAAGGACAGTCTTTCTTACGCTTAGATGGTTTTCATAAATGAGGGCTATTGCTGTAAAATCGGTGCTAGATCCACAAACAAATCCACAACAAAATCTGTACCAAAACTTATTGGTTGCTATGGGCTCTGATTGGTCGCTACGGGCTCTGATTGGTGGCTATGGGCTCTGATTGGTTGCTGTGGGCAACAAGAACAGTCTTAGGCCCTGTTCACACGACGGATTTGGCCGCGGGTTTCGGCGCAGTTGTCGCTGCCAAAATCTCGTCCAAATCGCGCCCCAAACTCTCGTCTCCCGACGCGACTTTGCGGCACGATCGCGACGGGGTTATCGGCGCGGTCACGGCATAGGTGGTGCGCGGTTTGCGGCAAGGTTTTCCACCATACAAATTAATGGGCAGGACAAAAACCGCGCCGAGAATCACAGCCCAACCGCGCACCACCCACAGCGAAAGCCGCGGCCAAAACCGCGGCGACACCGCACGGCCGCCGTGCTGAAGACTTGCTGTCGGGATTTTCAGGAGACCTCTCACAGACGCGCGGCAAGGCCGCGGCACCAAAACCGCGCTGTGTGAATAGCAACGCGATTTCCCATAGGAAACCATGTTAATGAACTGGGGGCGTTTGGGGCGCAATTTGGACGAGGTATTGGCCATGGCAACTGCGCCGAAACCCGCGGCCAAATCTGTCGTGTGAACAGGGCCTTACACCGGGGCGACATGCATGAACGGAGCTGTGCCAGAAGTCTGGCGTCTTTTCAGCCCGATATCTAGCGCAACCCCGTTCGCTACATTTTTAAATGGCCTGTACACCTATATCAGGCGCATTACAGAGCGCCCGCGGCACTTTGTAATGCGCCTGATTTCGGGGGGCGTGCGGGAGGCGTGTCACACTACAACCGTACAAAGCTATAGATTTATAGCTTAGTTATGGCAATTCTAGGTGCATTACTGCTGGAACAGGTAGAGAGCTTTAAAAGTAGTTTACCTGAGCCAGAAGTGTCGCTTTGTAGCTAGAATGTGCCTGATTTATGACCCGCAGTAGAACAGGTTCATAGATTCAGGCGCATTCTATGCTATTATAATGCACATAAAATTCGGCATTTAAACGCCAAATTTCATAGAGTCTACATACATAAGGCCCACTGTTTTTTGGCGCTTATTTTGCATCATTATTTATAAGCCAAAACCAGGAATGGGTCCAAAACCCAGAAGAAGTACAAGCTTTTCCATTATACTTTATCTCGGTGTAGGCTCCACTCCTGGTTGTAGCTTACAAATATTGCTCCAAAATAAGCGCAAAAAAAAAAACACTGTGCGAACACGGCCTTTGGAGAGAGGAAGAGGAGCAGCTCTCAGGCACCCTACACTCCACAGAAACTGCTCTAGTTAAAGTCTCTAATGACCTCCTCACTGCTAAATCTCAGGGTAACTACTCATTGTTGCTTCTTCTGGATCTCTCTGCAGCATTTGACACTGTGGATCACCACCATCTCCTCAGCATGCTCAGCACCATTGGCCTCCAGGACACCGCTCTCGCTTGGTTCTCGTCCTACCTCTCTGACCGCTCCTTCTGTGTCTCATTTTCGGGTTCCACCTCCGCTCCTCTTCCTCTTGCTGTCGGGGTTCCTCAGGGATCCGTTCTTGGTCCTCTCCTCTTTTCATTGTACACATCCCCCATTGGACAAACCATCAGTAGACTTGGCTTCCAGTACCATCTCTATGCGGATGACACCCAATTATACACCTCCTCCCGAGACCTCACTCCTGCCCTGCTACAAAACACCAGTGACTGTCTGGCCGCTGTCTTTGACATCATGTCCTCTCTCTATCTCCAACTAAACCTCACTAAGACTGAACTTCTTGTTCTTCCTCCATCTACTAGCCAACCCCCACCCTGCTATCTCTCTGTGTGTGTGTGGCACCACCATTACTCATAGGCAGCAGGCTATACTCTATACTATACTCTGATCTGTCCTTCACCCCATATATCCAATCCCTTGCCCGCTCCTGTCACCTGCACCTCAAGAATATCTCCAAAATCTGTCCTTTTCTCACTATCGAAATAACTCAAACTCTCATTGTTGCACTTATTCTTTCTCGTCTAGACTACTGTTACTCCCTGCTTATCGGTCTCCCTCTCTGCAAACTCTCCCCTCTCCAATCTGTCCTGAATGCAGCAACCAGACTTGTCTTTCTCTCCAGCTGCTATACTGATGTCTCTACCCTGTGTCAGTCACTGCACTGGTTGCCCATCCAGTACAGAATGCAGCATAAACTAATCACTTTCACCCATAAAGCCCTCCACAACGCTGCACCCCCCTACATCTCCTCCCTCATCTCTGTCTACCACCCTACCTGCTCTCTCCACAGTGCTGCACCCCCATACATCTCCTCCCTCATCTCTGTCTACCACCCTGCCCGCTCTCTCCGCTCAGCTACGGACATCAAACTACAGACCACAATCATCCGAACCTCTCGTGCTGCACTCGTTCTCTGGAACATCCTACCACGTACCATCAGGCACAACCCCAGCCTTCGCAGTTTTAAGAGTCTCCTGAAAATACATCTTCTTAGGCAGGCCTACCAAAACCCCTAATTGCTAACCCCCACCTTCTATCACACACACATCTGTCACTCCCTGCACTTGGACACTCCCAGGCACTTATCTGTATATAGATGTACTGTCTGGGTGGCAGGTTCACCCGATTTATATGTAAACCACCCCCTATTTATGAAACAACGCTGGACTATTGTAAATTTAGCACTTCTCCCCCAGACACCCTCATAGATTGTAAGCTCTTGCGAGCAGGGCCCTCACACTCATCTCTGAGGAAGCAGGATTGTCATCCTGAGAATTGCGTCATGGACATATAAATAAATCCATTTATTTACTATATAACCGGATCGTTCTTTCTTCACAAGCGCTCTAGCGGATCATCCCTGGATAACTGCATCCTATTCAGGACACAGCGATCCCTTTCTCCTCGTTATTTCTGTTTCCAGTACATCATCATCTGGTTACTTGCTGCCTGAAACGTTCCACCCTTTGACATGTGCCATCGTCATCCAATGTTACTCACTTTGGTGGTTTTAACCCCTTAAGCCGAACGCCTGAAAAGTAGTTAACGACCAGAACATTTTTTAAAGTTTTTGCCTCCTTGCGTTTCAACAGTTGTAACTTTTTTATTTTTTCAATTTTTAATGATGCAGTTGTGTTTTACTTTATAGGGGAATAATTTAAATTCACCTATAAATAATTGCAGAATTTGTTTTAATTTTTTTTTTACACCGTTCACATTTCACACTTAACTTGTTAGATTAATGCTACAGGTTATTAATATATGCACAATTATTTTTTATTAAATATTTATTTTGATTTTATTTTTGTGTAATGTATGCACAATTATTTTTTATTAAATATTTATTTTTATTTTATTTTTTTTTACACTTAGTAATGTATTAGCATATTCATATATGCTAATACATTATAATCTGTGTCAGTCTGACACAGGCAGCAGTCAGGACAGCACACAGTTTGCCCTGATCACTGGCTTCTTAGACAGCCTTGGGGCACTCTAGGTCCCCTGGGCTGACTGTGCTGTCGGAGTCCCGATCACCCGACAGAGCAGAGAAACCCTTTAATTGCGCTGCGGTATCGCGGCGCCGCAATCAAAGGGTTAAAGCACCGGGGAGTGGAGGTTTCCCCCGTTCCCCGGTGCTCGCAGGAGATGCTCTGGGATCAGGGCTGTGTAGTACAGCCCCATTCTGAGCACTGCTGCGGAGCTGTGGCGCCGCATATTCCGATGTCTGCAGCGACGTCAAAAGACGGTGGGCGGTTGTTAGGGAGTTAATTAGATTCACTAGAAGTAGAGAAATTCCATCACTGCTGCAATTATCAAAGGAGGCATCAAGGATTCTAGTTTAAAAATGCGTTGAAGCGTAAGTTCACACCTGAATGAAATTGTCTAGTTTATATATCATTTATGAAAAAGACTGTATAATACTATGCAGAGCTGTATTCATGACACGGCTGGTTAGCACTGGAAACTCAACCAGCTCATCAGATCACTAACCACTCAGCTGAACACCTAGGATGTAGTGGGAAAGTGAGAGCATGTTCACAAGCTTGATGCAGATTGTCAGCATATTCAGCCAGCATGCAATAGTGAGAGATTTCAGCCGTGAAGGTTGCAGAATAGTGAGTGCAGCTCTGGAGTATAATACAGGATGCAAATCAGAATCAATTACAAGATAAGTAATGTAATATATGTACATAGTGACTGCACCAGCAGAATAGTGAGCACAGCTCTGGAGGATAATACAGGATGTAACTCAGGATCACTACAGGATAAGTAATGTAATGTATGTACACAGTGACTGCACCAGCAGAATAGTGAGTGCAGCTCTGGAGGATAATACAGGATGTAACTCAGGATCAGTACAGGATAAGTAATGTATGTACACAGTGACTGCACCAGCAGAATAGTGAGAGCAGCTCTGGAGGATAATACAGGATATAACTCAGGATCAGTAGAGGATAAGTAATGTATGTACACAGTGACTGCACCAGCAGAATAGAAAGTGCAGCTCTGGAGTATAATACAGGATGTAGCTCAGGACAAGTACAGGATATGTAATGTATGTACACAGTGACTGCACCAGCAGAATAGTGAGTGCAGCTCTGGAGTATAATACTGGATGTAACTCAGGATCAGAACAGGATTATTAATGTAATGTATGTACACAGTGACTGCATCAGCAGAACAGTGAGTGCTGATCTGGAGGATAATACAGGATGTAACTCAGGATCAGTACAGGATAAGTAATGTATGTACACAGTGACTGCACCAGCAGAATAGTGAGTGCAGCTCTGGAGTATAATACAGGATGTAACTCAGGATCAGTACAGGATAAGTAATGTATGTACACAGTGACTGCACCAATCTTCCAATATAGCCATATATAGATTACTAGTGCTCTCAAACCACTGCTGACTCGCTTGCTGGGAATGGGACCTCCCTAATCCCTTAACATGTACCAACCAATATGAAATAGCAAGCTAGAAACTGTATAAAAAGTCACTTTATTTGAAACATATAACTAAAATATGTAACGAGCAGTGCTAGATATAGCTACTTGCGTTCCTTAAATGTCCATAGACTGCAGTAGGAGAGCGGAATCCAAAGTCCATATATGATAGTCTCCCGGCGTCCTCGTTTCGGCTAACGCCCATAGGGGAGAAACAGACAGGTAAGCCCTGAAAGGACCGTGTGACGTTTCGGGGCTAGTCCCACCCCTTTTTCAGGATAATACAGGATGTAACTCAGGATCAGTACAGGATATATAATGTATGTACACAGTGACTGCACCAGCAGAATAGTGAGCGCAGCTCTGGAGTATAATACAGGATGTAACTCAGGATCAGTACAGGATAAGTAATGTATGTACACAGTGACTGCACCAGCAGAATAGTGAGTGCAGCTCTGGAGGATAATACAGGATGTAACTCAGGATCAGTACAGGATAAGTAATGTAATGTATGTACACAGTGACTGCACCAGCAGAATAGTGAGTGCAGCTCTGGAGTATAATACAGGATGTAACTCAGGATCAGTACAGGATAAGTAATGTATGTACAGTGACTGTACCAGCAGAATAGTGAGTGCAGCTCTGGAGGATAATACAGGATGTAACTCAGGATCAGTACAGGATAAGTAATGTATGTACAGTGACTGTACCAGCAGAATAGTGAGTGCAGCTCTGGAGGATAATACAAGATGTAACTCAGGATCAGTACAGGATATGTAATGTACACAGGGATAAGTGGAATCAAAGATCTTTTAGCCCCTTATCCCTGCGCACATTACATGGTTTGCAGCAATGTAACTAGATCAGACCATAGATTTCTATATTGATGTTATTGACTTGTGCCCACTGGACATTACTATGCATATGGTGCCCTCACTGGCACTGGTAACCAGGCACTCTGCCAACTTCTGTTCATGGTGAATTTCCATTGATTTGTAAAACATAGACTCAGTTATTACTTAAGAACAATGAATATAAAAAAGCTTTTAGATGAAAGGATCAGGGGGGCATGTAAATATAATCTATAACCTTACAGAAAGGGGCAAGCCGAAAACCAGGCCGCACATAAAGTGCACTCATACTGCTAACGTGCGGGCCTGCTCTACATTATGGAGCCGCCTGAGTGCATTATAAGCCACCGGTGGATGGGGACTGCGGTATTAATCACCACTTATACACACAATATCCACAGGGTAACATCAATGGAAAACCTCACGAGAAAGGAAGAAAAAAGTCAAAACGTTTCTCTAACAATGACTGGAGGGAGGGTGATGGGGCCCTGTCAAAAAACTCCAAATGAGGGGTTTTCTTACTGCAGTGTGCCCTCAGGGGAGCATATCGGGTGTCCTAGAGAAACTGCGCAGGGGACGGCGATGCCCTGAGCAGGGGTGATAGGAATAACACAGCTTCTAACACTAACTTGAAGCATTTTATGAAGAGATCGAAACATTCTGGAACTGGGAAGCAGCTCTCTAGTACTGCTCTAGCTCCAGTTATACAGCAGATGCCAGAACAATCCAGGAGCTTCTTTATCAACCATATTCTGCTTTTTATCATACATGCCAACTCTCCCGCTAATGGAACCTGGCTACAAGGAGCACTGTCTGGCTAATGGGGGGGCATCTACCTGACTACAAGGGGCACTGTCTGGCTAATGGGGGCACTGTCTGGCTAATGGGGGCACTACCCGACTACAAGTGGGTACTACCTGGCCTTAGGGGGCACAACCTGGCTACAAGGGAGCAATATCTGGCTACAAGGGGGCAATACCTGGCTACAAGGGGGCACTACCTGGCCCTAGGGGGCACTGGCTGGCTGTAAGGGGCATCTACCTGGCTATAATGGGCACTACCTGGATAAAGGGGGGCTACTAGCTGGCTAGTGGAGGCAACAACCTGGTTTTCTTCCAGAGCCGTTATGCAGTTAGGTGGAGCGGGTGTGGCTTTTTCAAAGGGGTGTGGCTCGCCAACAAGATGGGCGTGGCCATGAAATGCTTTGCAGCGGCGCGCTGCGCGCGACGCCACTTCACATCTCCTGCTTTTCCACTTTCAAAAGTTGGCAAGTATGCTTTTTAGTGCATCTACCGCAGCTGCATACAAAATTTTCTTACTGACCTGCAGCTGAATACAGGATTTCTCACTGCTGCCACTGAGTCATCATGTGACCTGCACTCTGAATGACTGAAATACACAGCACGGTTATGTGATCTAGAAGTGAATAATTCTATGCGTTCCTATAGGAGGTTGAAAGTCAGTCTCATAGGAATGTATAGAGAGAAAGACTTGTGCACCATGCACCACATATTTCAAAAACATTTGCGCCTAAAACTATAACAAGGCCGACATTCTGGCTGCGCTGTGCGACAGAGGGCTTGTCTCTGTGACACATTTATGTATCTCACCTGCCTACAAGTGTCACGGATAATCTGCCGTCAGTCATATCTTTTCAAAAGTAGCGTGGCTAAAACTAAATGTCACAGGGTAGGACACTTTTTGACGCAAGGGCGGTTTGTCTTATGATGTGACAAATTTATGAAGTGCCGTGTGACACTTACAAACATAAGCAAGTGCTCTACACCGCCGCAGCAATGCATACAGCAGTTTTGACAACAACACTTTTCATACATCTTGGCCATTGTCATTCAGCTAATCAGAGAGCAGGTCATGTGACCTAACAGAGACTGTTGCATCAGCCAGAAGTCCTGTATTCAGCTGCAGGTAAGCAAAGTTACTGGCAGTACGGAGTAGGTAAAAGCAATTTCGAATAAACGTAATGGGGTTTTCTCATTACATTAAATGGTCTTCAGAAAAAGGGGACAGTGAAAACAAGCAACTATGCATTTGGATGTCATTTGCAAAGCTGCTTTGTTTTCAGTGTCCCTTATCTTAGTTTCCTGTAAACACTGTTCCCCAGTTGCGGTCGGCTCCCACCTCTTTTAATTGTATTGGCTGACGGCTCTACTAATTTACATTCTGTCTGGCCCCCGGTCGTATTCACGGGAGCCTGCATTCCTGCCTCTCTCACTCAGAATAAGGGGCCGGCGACATTTCCCTCTACACAGCCAGCAGCTCCACAGTAACACTGCAGCTGCTTCTACAATCAGAAAACAGCAGAATTGTGCTCAGTGCCTAATGCTCCTATGTGTAAACATAGAAGGGAGACAGATCTGTGCTGCTCTGGATGAGTTCATAGAAGACTGGATTCAACTGTAACAAACCTCTAGCTGTGAGAGGACATATCTCTGCTGTTCATCGAGGACTATCTGTACTGGATTCAACTGTAACAAACCTCCAGCTGTGAGTGGAGAAGAGATCAGTGCTCTGAGTTCATAGAAGACCATCTAGACTGAATGCAGGATTGTGCTATGTAAACAAGCAGCTCTTACAAAATAAGACTGCATAGGGAGAGGAACGACACAGTGACATGTGGACTCAGACAGGGGAGGGGGGGGGTGAAGAGCAGAGATGTGCAATCCCCTCCCACTGATCTCAAACACACTGACTTGGGAATGAGGTAATCCCCCTTCAGTTAAGAAACACCCAGCTGGGAGGGGAAGAAACACCACTGGATTTGAGGAACTGAGAAAATGAAACTACAAGAAAACAGACGAATTGATGAAGCGATACATCCCCTTTAAGGTGCAGTGGTCCTTTAAGACTGGCATTTTATAGGCTGGGTTTAACAAAAACAGCAACGGAGTAAGATGCACCAAATATACTAAGATGAGTACAGCTCGTAAAGAAGTTGTCTCACTACAGGCTTTCAACCTACCTCAGTGTGTCTGGCAGCATAGGATTTTTGAATTCAGGGGCGTGCTTCTTGTCTGCCTCTTCTCCTCCCCTCAGCACACAGCTCTCCTCCTCAGACTGCAGTAACTTCTATACAGCAGGGGGAGGGCAAGGTGGTTTGTTGCCAGAGTTAACCATGTGTGTGCCTGCCTAGATCTGCTGCTCACTTCTGGATCACAGCTGCACTGTGCGGCTGCTGTGGCCGAGCTCTTGCTGCTCCTCTCCACAGAGTCAGGAGACAGCAGGGAGAGGGCTGATCTATGAGTGGCTATGGAGCCAGAGGTCTGTGAAGCTGTGTATGCTAATAGCAGAGCAGGGGGGGGATGTTAAGGTTCCTATATCCCCGTTTAGCATAAAAAATCTCCAGGGGACATCTCAAGCAACAACAAAAAAACCCCTTTCAAACATCACAGGGCAGCTGTGAAGTGCTTTCTAAATTTCACAACTTTTTGTGCCCAAAAAACGGCCAGAGAAAGGGGGGGATGGGAACCGGATACCACCCCCCCCTTTCTGTTTTGGTGTGTAAAGCCCCAGCCCCATGTTTTTTTTAAACACTTATTGGTCAACCTTTGTCGCCCCAGTTTAAAGCCCCCCTCCTTTCCTTTTTTGGGGTGAGAAAGGGGGGAAAAAGGAAACACGGGGGTTTAATCCGGGCCCCAGCACCCCCAAAACCCGACCCCCCCCCCCCCAGCCCCCCCCCCCCCCAGAGCCCTCCCCCCCCCCTACCGAACCCATAAACAAGGGGGCCTCATACTATGGGGAGGGGCTCTGTGCCCCGACCTGTTTTTAGAAGCGATGAGTCACCAGAAACGGGAAGCCAGGGGAGATAAAAATCAACAGGTCGGTGGTATAGTATTTGAGGAGCTGATGCCCCCTCCCACAGGGATAACTCAAACCCGAAAGGGACATTTGTAATGAACATATTTTTGCAAACCCTGCTTTTTTTTTAAGGAAAATTTTAAAATTAAAAACCCCAAATCATTGAAGCGAGAAAACCCCAATTTACATTTGGCGCACCCTTATAGCAGTTGTAAAATCTGACAGTAAAATCCTTTGCCGCTATCACTATGAGCTGGTTAGATTTCAGTTTAAAATTTACATCATGGGAAAAATTGAAGAGGGGAAAGGGGCCCCCTACCTCCCACTAACCCCACCTGCTTTTTTAGGGGAAAATGCCCAAGTTTGGGCCCAAAAAATTCCCAAAAAAAAGGGAAATTTTTGGGGGCACTTTGTGATTTGGGGCCCCCCCAAAAATTGGAATTTTTTCAACATACAGCCACTATATGTCCCCCCTTGGTCCCAAAACCTTTTTTTTGAAAAAATAGTGCATAGGGAAAGCCAGACAATAGGTGGCCAAAAATTAGACAACAGTGTATAACCATGTGCCAGGATTAGTAAATTTGTCTCTATATCCCTATGACAACACTAACAGGAACACATCATTGGAGACTTCCCACGACAAAGGTAATTTTGTCTGAAGTTTGTAGGAGCTTCCTTCTTCTCCTTACGTCTCATGCACAGAAAATAACCCCAGAAAACCTCAAATTGATAAGAACAGAGATCCTGTGGCCCCGTCGGCCCCCGCAGTATAACTACCCAGGCAATTTCCACCCGAAAGCAAAAAAGGGTGAAACATGGCAAAGTTGCTTTCGCCAGTCCGTCCCGCAGACAGTAACTTGGATTTTCCGTGCCAGTTTGTTGCTGCAGAATTTCCCTCTTATTATTTCCAATCAATGTTCCAGCTCATCAATTATTTGATAGGTCTGTAGTCAGCGCTCCAGCACCAGCGCCGCGGGGTCTCCGGTAAAAGAGCAAATCGATGAGTCTGAAAAGGGCAACGATCATCACCTACAGTTCACCTTTCGCTGTAGCCAGAGCCTGGAGATGGCATCTGTACGAGAGAAGATCTCACACCGACAGATATGGGCAGCAAGAAGGGCCTTGAGGGAATTCTACATTTTGGCAACATCTTGGGCCCCTTAACCCCGAAAAACCCATATCTGAAAGCGGGTTTCCCCTTCCC
Organism: Phyllomedusa bahiana; assembly: GCA_025379985.1. Classification (NCBI taxonomy): domain Eukaryota; kingdom Metazoa; phylum Chordata; class Amphibia; order Anura; family Hylidae; genus Phyllomedusa; species Phyllomedusa bahiana. Next base: position 169,094 of record JAODAL010003648.1, read on the forward strand.
GTAAAAACATTCATTTAAAAATCATCTTTTTACTGTATTTGTGCAATTTTTAGAACGGGGAAAAAAGTGAAAAACAGAAATGTCTAGAGGTAATGGAGACAGAAGAGAAGTCTAAATACAATGTACTTAAAGGCATTTTCCAAGATTTTTAAAAACCTCCCTATTAGCTCCCCCCTGGGGCTTTAAAATTTGAAATATTACCCGTACTAAACCCCTCCCATCACCACCGTTCCAGAGCTCCAGTTTTCCCCCCGGTTTCCCCCCCCTGATGACATCACGTCCTGGGGCCCCAGGGTGCCCCACGGCTATTTCCAAACCCCAACATCACCACCATGTGATACAGAGGGCAATGGGTTAGCTGCAGGGATCCCTGTGATCCCCCGAACGTACATCATCCCCAGGGGGCCCAGTAGGGCACTGAAGCCTGGGGCGGTGTTGGGTGGGAGAGGTAAGTATGGGCCAATTTTTATTTTCAGATCGTGGGAGGTGATAAAAAGGGCCCTTTTTAAAAGTCTTTAAAAACCCCCCCTTTAAGAATTACCCGGGAAAGGGAGATTTAAGAAGACGAGGAAATGGGCCCTTAAAAAAGAAAGCAGCAACAGTTCGGCCATATGCCCCCCCCTTTTATGTAAGGGCACCCCCTCCAATTTTCATAATTGAAATTTTTAAAAATTTTTACAGAT